>OY776281.1:1490678-1563178 GCA_963675445.1 Linnaemya vulpina | reverse complement strand
AAGGAAGGAGCTTTTTTATTTCTTCTCTTTTAATTAATTTTTACCTTAATATTATTTTCCCTGACTGGAAACTGTTATAGATTTTCCCCTTAAAAATCTTTAAGTAATTTTTAAAAAGCTTTTTTATAACACTTCTAAGTACTACTGAGGAATCAGAAAAACCATATAATGAAAAGAAATCTTACGCACCATCGTGAAAAAACTAAAGCATTAAGAAACACCCACCCTTGTATATTCACAACCACTAAATATCATCCTTATAAATATGTATGTATAATTATATAAAAGGTCCCTTCCTTTAACCAACAACAAATTTGACCAAAAGAACTACCACCACCATTAACAGGAATACTACAAAAGACGAATACAATTAAACAAACTCTTTTTTTATATCCCAGCAAATACATTGAGATGTTATATTTATATTGCGTATTAGTACCTTAGATGGGATTGGGAGGAAACTTTTATAGCTCATTTTCTGAAACACGCTTATCGCTTAAAATTTGCGACTTCGATTTCAAAATTCCAATAATCGAAATTAATAAAAAATGCATGATACAAAAATTTGCTTGAAATTGTGGAACCATCTATCCTAATTGTTTCGTTATGAACTTCTTTGGCTTTTTACTACAACCAGAAACGCAGCAGATATTTGAAATGTTAGTTTATGTTTTAGATAAAATATAAATTTTCAATGTTCACACATCTACGAAAAAAAATATAATGGGATTGGAGTGTTGAAACCGCTGTTTGTGAGTGTCCAGCCCGATTGGTTTAGTCTTTTCCAGAGTTTATAGCCTATTTACACTTAAAGCCTATTTACACTTACAGCCTATTTATACCTACTCACATCTTTCATTATTTTGGCAAGATGTTAACATCTTCCCATATAAAGTCTATATGAAAAATAACTCAACATCTTTACAATATGTTCGCATCTCATTTTGCTGGATTCAACATCTTTCGATTAGTGTCGTCACTACAGAAAATTAAAAGCAATTGTCAAAAATTCTTACCATCACTAGAAAAAATTTATACAATGGTCCCGCTCACGAACAATGTAAGTAAATTGTAATTTAATTAAAAATAATATATAATTAATAATAGTAATACATACAATAAATATATTTATAGTAAAAAATAAAAAAAATACTTCGTTGTTTGCCCAAACCAAAACACGCGAAGTAATAATTGACAGATGAAAGATATTGCAAATGTAATGTAAACATTTTTTTTTCAATTTTCAAAATCTTGCGCACACATCTCTAAGATGTGAGAAAGTGTAAATAGCCTATTAAATGGAAAGTAATAAAACTCTTATGAAAACACAACATATACCAACATTGCATTATTAACACCCACAAAAAATTTTATATCTCCTATTTTATATGTTTTTGTAAAGTGCCCTGGGAATCAAACTGAATGAGGTATTCAAAACAGAATGTTGTGAGAGTTTTAATATTATATTAACTTTCTTCTCCAGCTGAACTTGCGAGGCCACATGTGACCACAGTATGTTCTGTTTTATATATATATATATATATATATATATATATATGTATATAAATAAACAAATATATATATATATATATATATATATATATATATATATACATATATATATATATATATATATATATATATATGTATATATATATATATATATATATATATATATATATATATCGGGTGTTGTTTATAGAGTGGTACAAGCTTAAATCATAATAAAACATAGTAATATATTTTTGATATAATGAAACGGTCTTTATTGGATAGAAAATTTTATGACATTAATGTTTGAATATGATTTTGGCCATGAGGTCACCATGGCTGGAGCGTACAAGGCGCAATCTGGAACACCAATTTTCACAAACTTTTCGCAGCATTTGCGGCCGTATCTCGCCGATAATTCTTCGAATGTGGATTTCCACGTATTCAATTGTTTGTAGCTTATGGACGTACACAAGTGACTTTACATAACCCCAAAGAAAATAATCCCATGGGGTAAACATAAAGCAACTATCAGCTGTTAAATGCGTGGTCAAATAAAGCAGTGATGCCAACTCAAAGTTGTATCACTCTGTAAAAAACCCCCGATATATATATATATATATATATATATATATATATATAAATATATATATATATATATATATATATATATATAAATATATATATATATATATATATATATATATATATATATACATATACATCCTTTATGGCACTAACTTTTTCTCCGGGTTAGTTCTTATACCTTTACCTGAGATAATAAATCCCAGATACTCTACCTCTCTTTTCATGAAATCGCACTTATTGAGCTGTACTTTTAGATTCGCTCTGCATAAAGTATTGAATATTGTTTCAATATTTTTGTGATGCGAGTCTTAATTTTTCCCGAAAACTATTATGTCATCTATATAGACGAAAGAGATTTTACCGATGTGCTCCCTTAAAATGTCATCCAATGCGCGTTTGAACATTTCAGGAGCATTATTCAGGCCGAAGGGGTGTCGTACGGACTCATATTTTCCGTTATTTACGGAAAAGCTCTTTTTTCAATGTCTATATTTCTGAGCGGTATCTGGTGAAACCCGCTCTTTAAGTCTATTACAGAGAACCATTAATTTTGCCCAAGCTGTGCCAGAACTTCATTTCCGGTATAGGGTATCTATGTGGAATGGTTACATCATTAAGCTTTCTGTAGTCAATGACCATTCGATATTTTCTCTCATTAGACGCATCCATTTTCTTTGGCACTTTAAGATGGGCCAATTGTGTGGGGATCTCGATGCTCTTATTATCCCATTATCAAGTAACTCATTAATCTGTTTCTCCACTTCGAATTTCATTGAAACGGGGTATGATGGGTATCCGCGAGTATAAATAGCGTCATCCGTTGTTATGTACGTCAGTTCTTAGTCCGGGTCCAAAAATAATAAGGAATATCTTTCGCATATGTTTGTTAACTTCCCTGTCTGTCCGTCTGTCAAATGATCTGATCTTATGTTCAAGCTATTGATAGATTCTGATAACTGTTGTTTTATATGTACTTTTAGAGAATCTTTAATTATCATATAGTTCCTAGAGGTAAAAATAATTGCATTTAAGTTCTTCAAACTATCGTTACCGAGGATACCGTGAAACGACTTCAATGTAGGTAGCATAAAAAATTTCAAATTCTATGATCGTACTCCAAATAAGTTAATTAAAGTATGATGGACGGTGGTAACTTTCCCACCAATGGAGTTTGCCTGAAGTTTTGATGTGTTAGGTATCGGCTTTTTAACCAATTCAGATTGAATATAGTTTTTATTTGACCCTGTGTCAATTAAAACCATAATTATCTTGCCATCGCTGGTCCTACATTGAAAATATGGTAACGTAGTATCTGTTAGTCTAATAATTAATATCTGAATATTCAGTATACTCGTATTCATCTAGTGTATCAAATTGTTTCAGACATTCTGATAAGTCTTCAATTTCCTCGTTTCCCTGTTGAGTTTCGGATGTGTATATGTACGATTCGCCTGTACAATATTGATTTTTGAATGATAGATTAGGCAAATAGGTTTCTGGAAAGATGTATATACTAGTTTTAGATTCATAAATTTAATATGGAGAGATCAGAATTAATTTAAATATTAATTTAAAATATTACTGATATACATGCATTTTTATTATCACCGATCAACAAAGAGCCAAGGAAATAAAAAACGAAACACTTACAAGATGAATTGTACAAACTTAGATTGGTTATAGATCAAATAAAACACGGATGAGGCAAAATATATGAGGTCAATACCGAAAGAAGATTATATTTAGATCATGCAACTAGCATATATAAAATCATAGATATTGATATAGACGTTATTTAAATATTTAAAATAATTAGGTGATTTTGACAATGAAACTGCTACTAATATATACATTCAAATACACATGAAATATGTTCGCAACAGTGTATAAAGTCCTTCGTCATGGAGACGACGGCATTGAGAACCATTTCCATTTGGAAGTTTATCAGCGTAAGCCCAGGGAACAATTTTAAATATGCTATTGGAGAGTTGACCTATTTGAAATGGACGATTCTGTAAACTGAGTGAAATAAGCACTAACTACGATTGGCGATTTTGACTCAGTACTGAGCATTTTCATTTTAGAGCTGAGAGCTTTTAATATTGATATGTCATACATGGACTATTTGATACTATATTGTTATTGTTCATCTTAAAACATAAGTAAAATTTAGCTATGGAACATTAGCTCAATTAAACTGAGCTAAAAGGAGCGGTCAGCACAGCTCTAACACCGGGTCCGATGATTTGGATTCAAATGAAATTAAATAATTTGTATTTACAAGCCGAGGGTGCAGTTCATGACAGAGATGATATAGATCTATATATAGAATATTTACAATCAATATTGTTTTTTCATAGTTATTAAAAGGAGGTCTTAATCAGAAACATCTGTATTGAACCAAAAAATATATAAAATGAATGAAAAAATTCACTCTTTGATGGAATTTTTTTTTCTTAATTTCGACTTAAGAACAGGTACCTTGAAAGAAATACGTTTCAAATCAATGTATAAGTTCACTGGCACAATGAAACTGTTCATTTAAGTTCGTGAAAAATATTCAATAAGCAGATTCGTTGCTCTCAATGAACACTGATTTTGATACAATGAAATGCTTTTGTTTGTTACAACTTTTAAGTTTGACTCTCTATTCATATGAAATTTCAATGAATATTTTCCTTGAAATAATGTATGGAAAAATATCAGTGCATTCTCTTCAATGAGCGTAATTCATTGATGTAACGTATCTATCAATGTCTGAAATAAAAATTTTTTTATGTACGGATATTAAATTTTTTAATTATGGTTAAAGTTTATAATAAGTCCCTTAAGTAGCCTTCCAATTACTAATACTTAAACAATAATTAGGAGGTTAAAGTAAATATTATGCATCTTTCCCACTGTGAAGGCATCATCCATTCTCTCTGAGATAGGAAATTTAAAGAGCAAGAGCTTGATTTTCTGTATCAGGAGTAGCTGTTGGTTTTCTCACTTCATTTCGCTCTCCCTTTCTTTCTCGTATATATAAAGTGACCTCTCCAATATGGAGCTCCTAGATCTGTAATTATCAATTTGTTAATTTATATCGCTTTGTTCCTAAGCATTTCCACATAAGCTTTCTCTTGCATTTTGTGCTTATTTTACAAAATATTATGTACCATAGTAGGGTGGATTAATGTAACAATATAAATGTAACGTTTTAATGTCGTAGTCAATAGAAAAAGCTTGCAGGGATTTCACTCCTTGTTGCCACTACCACTACCTACGAGCCAACATAACCTACACATTTAGCATAAACCCATTTAATGTACACTATTGCTCTCAAGCTTGTAGTATATAAAAGCATATATAAATAATGTGTAGCTTTACTCCTGTTTTGCTAATGACGAAAATATTTTTTAATTGAATTTAAATATTTTTGCCCTCTATAACATAATTTGAGTAATATTTATACGAACCGCCCTTTTATAACAACTTGTTCTTTTCAAATAAATTAAAATTATAAAAAGGATTTTATATTTTAAACAACTTTTTTCAGAAATTGGAATGTTGTTTCCACTAAATCTATGATCTTGTCATTTTCTCAGTAATCCAAATTTTTAGCTGTAATTACAGTTATACTTGCTAAGCTTTGTTGTAAATATTATCGGACTCCTTAGTATAATCCGAATTTTGAGACCCAAATGCGGGCAAATTTCCAAAATAGAATTATGCAAGCTACAATTGTACAAGATGAGGATGTTAGTCATAAGATTATAATATGTGTAGGGTCTTCTTATGAAGTTCTGTCAAGATTGTACGAGAGATATAAAAGATTTGATTTTTTAGGAATTTTTATGAATTGACTGGAAATTTTAGGAATATTATGTACAGCTATAAAAAAAGTCTCGCACAAATTGACATATTCGTTCAATATGTAGAATTCAGCAGAAATGCGTGATATTATTGAATTTTATAAAAGTTAGCCAGATCTTTGGAGCCGGAAAAATTAAAACTGTGTGAATAAAAATGCTAGAAATGAGAGCTATAATAAATCCTCATGAAATGTTTTTAATCCTTTGCAGCACTTTCTTTTAGACTTTTAAATAGTCTGTTGTTAGAATGCGTTCATTTTTGTTTAAGCAATTCCTTCGACCAAATTTCATCGGCTTTTCAGCTTATTGGCTAAAACAAAAGCGTTCAAATTTTACAAATAACCTTAACACTAAAAAAAAATAATAACAAGAAACAAAGAGTATTAATAATTTTAAAGTCAGGAAGAAACTATTTAATTTTAACACCCAATTTTATGAAATAGAACTACGTTTTTTTATAAAAATCTTTAATTATTTAATAATTTTTGTTTTGTTTTTGGATACTGTGTTAATATAGCATCTCAAGTTTAAGCAATATTTTGCGTCTAAAATTATCAATAACAATTAACAAATTTTTTATTAAACTACAAGTGGAAATATTTCCCTATATGAAAACAAAAGGTAAAAATTTCATCTATATATATACATACCTCGGATGCGATTGCAACTTTTTTGATTGTACCAACGAATTTCGAATATTGCACTTTTTGAAATTAATTGTACTAAATGATATGTTGAGTCTTATTTATATATACTATGATATAGTAAAAACAATTTTATTTTGTATACAAATAATTTATTAAGATAAAGAATTACAAGATTGATAATAAGTTATTTGACATTTAAAAATAACAAGGAATGAGTACTTAGTGACATTTGGTTCGATGGTACTATAAAGAGTTGCGGGTCAAACTCTCACTCTCTTGTTTTCCCCTCTCTCTAAATCAATGAGTTTTATAATATTTTCAGATGAATGTGGAAACAATAATGTTCCTTTTAGATATTTTAACTGTTCTGGGAATATTAGTTCATTTGCCATATATTTTTCATTTTCCTTTTAAAATTGGATGGCAAGTTGTGTTGCCGTGTTTAGCCAAGTTATTTTGAAAAGCTTTGCATTTTGGATTTTTGACAAATATTTGAAAAAGCCTTCTTCTTTTATTTGCAAGTTTTCTAATTGCGTTTTCATCTTGATAAGTAAACAGCTAATAGTTTATTTCTAGTCCGAACTACTCCAAAGGAACATATCGTACAGGAAACGAAGTATATTACTCTCTTGTTTTCTCTCAGAATTGTACAATAATTGTTATCTGAAAAGGTTTTGGACTAATTTATGTAAGTTCGAACTGTTTTGTTATGTACCTAATATGTCAGCCAAATTTTAACTAAAATGCATACCCGTGTGATTCACGGGGCTAATGCAGATCATCAGGGAACCTTTACCCAACATTTCTTAAAATAACTAACTAAACTTAGATAAATAAAACAACTTATGTTTTCAACACTCTAAATAAACTGTTTTTATATTAAAAAATTATTAGTTGTTGTTCTTTATTTCTCTTACACCTACAATTTGAGTCGGCAAAAAACCAACCAGTTGTGGAATAAAACGTAAGAAAATAAACAAGGAAAATTGATCAGTGAGTTCTTGTTGTGACTTTGATATTATTTTAGGCTTCCCATTTATTAATGTGGAAGTTTGAAATAAATGTCTTTAGTTATTCTAAGAAATGCTGGGTTAAGGTTCCTTGATGATCTGCATTAGCCCCAGTGAAATGCGCATAGGAACTATCTAAAACCCCTCAACTGATCAATTTAAATTTTTAATAAGATTTTGGGAAAAAAGAACTAGCACATAATTAAAATTAAAGAGTTTAAAAAACCCCCAAAACATAAACTAAAATTTAGATGTTATTTTCAATTTACCGCAGGTACCCATGTTGTAATACAACCAACCTTACATACGTATGACGATAGCATTTCGTTAGGAGAGCAGGTAAAGGAAGTTAAGAACAACGGTATTTTGCATGGTTCTTGGATTTAAAAATTATAAAATAGTATTTTTTATTTACCTGTAATTCTAAATCGAGAAGATAAAGGTAGATTCTAATATTTATTGTAGCAGCAAATGTGGAAATTTATGGACAATGAGTGAGTCAGTTTTAATTTGATATCGTGCGATTAAAATCGGCAACAATTGGAAATGAAGCATTTAAAGAATCCAAAAAAGCTTTCATATTAATTTAATTTAATCATATTAATTTAATTTAATCATATTAACTTAATTTATTCGAATATTATTTTGTTAATAACATTACTTTTGCAAAATTTTCAAGTCACTCAGTCTAATAGCACAGATATAAAAATTAATAGAATTTTTAGAATAGATCACATACCGAAGCATGTGAATATCTACAACAAACTAAATGTTTTCAAAGGGCTTGTAGATACTCATGTGTGAGCTTACATATGTATATGCACGTGTATTAACACATGCATGTGGGTCATGTCGCACACATGCGGAATAAACATGCGTTGTTAACATGAATGAGTATGTCAACCGTACACATCCATACATGACTTCATATACTAGAGGTCTGTTATGGGTATTGGGTTAGGATTCCCTTCCAAACATACAAAAACTTCTTCACATAATAATAACCTATATTTATTGTTCACTGTATTTAAATATGTAAATAAATAGAAAATTTGAACCCTTGTCATGCAATCTGCGCAATGTTTCTAAAATTATAACCCTCTTTTGCTTTCCAAGAGCTTAGATTATAATCAAAAGCCAAATCAGTAATAACTGTCCGCAGACTGGATAGCGAACTGACCTAACCGGTTTGACCGGTTGCTAAAGCACAATACAAGAACAAAAATCATATGTATGCACATTATTTCATGCATAGAACAAAATAAACAAATGTGCGTTTATCATTCATTTCCTTTAATTTTTTTGTAGCAATCAAACAAAAGTTACTGTTCCATGGGCGGCATATGTACATTTTTAAATTTAAGTGATTAGGGTTGGTCCTATAAGCTGGACTTTTTGTAAAATTAAAATATAGAAGAATATTTTACAGCTTTTTAAATCTGGTCTTATCAAAGGTTCGTCTTAAAATATACATATGTATATTAAAAATCTTGCACTTAAAGCTGCCTGTCTGATCTGCTACGAATCAATGGGGAAAAGTGATGCTTCATTAATTTTATAAAGATACATATGTAAATAAAAATCTTGCCTGGTTTCTGCTCTTTGGCATACCCGTTGGACTTGCACATACATACATACATATTTTAATTTTATTTGTTAAAATATTAATTTCATCAAGAGCCCATGGTCACATAAGAAATGCATGTATCTAAGAGAAATGTATTGTAGTCATAGTGATTTTATGAAAAAACCTTAACAGTTGTTTTTTAAAACTTAACGATATTCTTAGAAAATTATGATAATTAGCAAACTACTGCACCCTTACCAAAATACTTGAAACTGATCGTCTAACGATCATTAGAAAACTTAAGAGAGGGATGATTTCACATAGCAAAGTAGTTTGTTTGCAACAAATGAGTTTATAAAATAATGTCCTGTCCTAGGGTTATGTGTGTACTATTTAATAGCCAGCTAGCAGCCCAAAAACTGATATTTAAACAAAATCTGAAATTCATTTCAACAGCGGTCATCATCATCCTGTCATGCAAATGTACACTAAAATAATATGAATATAAAAAGTTATCATTAGCAAACGCAAATCGTCTATGTGATGAAATTTTTCTAGAAATTTAAAACCCTATGCAATCCTAGGCTATGAAAGGGTTAGTAAATGCTTTTAGGTAAGTTTGCTTAAACATGAAAACTGGTTTTCCCAGGCTTCCCTTTTTAAAATGCATATGTTCCGCACATATACATACATATGTATGTAGCCTATGTAGCATATTCAAAACCAATAATGGATTTTTTTGAAAACAAGTTTTACTAATTTTGTTCAAACTTAAACATATTCTTATTTGCATCATAACAAAATAAACGACCAACTAGCAACTTACTCCATTTATCAGTTTTCCCATAAATGGTGGAACTGTAAACACTTTGCCGTATTAATTTTTTCTTCATATTTGAAAATAATTTCTGCTAAATTCGTAAAAGCAAACCGTTATTGAGTTGTGTTGAAATTTATTTGAGCTCTGCCTTATGAATGGAACTATGTATATTACCCACGCTTATTAAAAAATCTTAACGTGATGGAAAAAAAGCTGAAAGCGGATTTGAATTAAGATCCCTATATTGAAAATAGTTCGGTTGTGGAAGAAATTTATTTCCAAACCAGTGCTGTCTTAGATTATGTTGCATTAGAGATTTGAAAATTAATTTGCTCACTTTTTTCCTCTTCCTCATTTTAAAGTAAAATTTGGAAAATAGGATTTCATTAGTTTGAGAGTGGTTTTATCCGTTTATATGCAATAAAATAGTTTTCTTGTTATAGGCTAATTGTTTGAAAAATGTTTTTAATTCGGAATGGCGTAATATATGTATGTACCAAGGCACAAGGGAAAGTAAACATCAATTTTTATATATTAAACTTAATCAGCAGAGGAGAACAGCTGTTTTCATAACGAAAATTTCATGAAAGAGATTTATTACACTTTATGCAAGTAAAATGACCATGAGCATGAGGATACACTCCTATCCTATTGAATACTTACCAGAAATTCCAGTATTTTATTGAAAAAAAAACGGTTACAATTTCGAATTATTTTTGGTCTTATTCAAATAGTGCTAATACATTTCTTTTATGTAAACATAAATAGCAAAACATGTAAGTAATAATGTTTTTTAACACACATGTAATGAAAATATGTATGCATGTTAAAATAAGTGGAAGATATATCTAACAGGCCAACCCAAAGTAGAGTGTCAGGCGCCGCGTTAACGTCAGGGTACGTATTTGCAGTACGTTCAAATTATGTATTTGCCTTCGAATGTACTTTAATTACGCACCCTGACGCCAACGCAACGCTCAATGCTATATATAAGCTGGACTCTATGTATGATATTGCTAACCTTTCAGACTAACATAATCATTCTTGTTCTTTTCAACTCTAGTATTAATATTTGTGAAAACGATGCTCGACATATTAATATCGATAGGGATATTATAACCTATTGATATTATGAAACTATCGATAGTACTATCATAATTTATATGAAGTAACTACCACTTTTAAATTACATTTAGGATTGGCGTTGAGGAACTCGAACATATATAAAGCTCACAATTTTTGTAAAGAAGAAAGCGAGATTTATGTATTTGAATAAAAAGGCAACGAATTTTAACAATACATTATTTATATACATAAGATTAATATAAGTTTATGTAAGCATATACGTACTTGTCTATGCAAATTATAAAGCATTACTTAAGCTACAAAATATCCACATCTTTATTTATATATTTAAAAATAAAGATTTGCTTTTATAAAAAATTCCGATTACTGTATGTCACTTACTGAATATGACTGAGGTATGGTCACACTTGGCAAATATTTTCTTAAAAAAGCGTAGCCATTAAACACCAAACAAAAATATTTTCCTTCAAATACGTGTTTCTTTAGCAAAACGGTTAAGTATTAAACTAATAATCGGTGAAATTATTGAGGCTAATAGGTACTATAGTTTATTTTAAAGGAGTGTTTACATTAGAGTCAAAAGTTTATTTTATTTTTACTTCATCATCAGACTCACAATGGCAATGTTCAGCACGGAACATTCTACAAAAAGTTTTTTTTTTTTTTTTTTTGTAAATTCTTTAGTTTCTGTATTTATGCTTTATATAAACCACATATTTATGAAGGATATATAATCGAAATGAGGAAATATGCAGGTGTAGTAAGAGTTTTTCTTCATCTCGCATATCTATTCTGTTGACATATTATTATATTATTCGACTTAAGAGATATATGTACGTGGGCAACATGTTCCCGTCACACTAATTAGTATATATAAAACTGTATACTCAAATGCGTTTTAATGTTATTAATATATATGCAGAAGATATTTTTTATATATTAGATTGAAACGCCATATATTTAAATATTTACCCAAAAGTATGACTGTACTCTTATTTTAATGTTGTTTTTTAGTAATTATATTATGCATATTTTTTTATTCCTTTTGTAATAATCATCAATTGCTTAAGACGAAAAATGGTTGAAGATTTCACAAAAAGTTAAATAAAATGAAATAGCAATGGAGTGGGAAAAAATGGAGGTGTATACTTCCTTGCTTTTTTATTGTACAAGAACCCTTGTTTGCTTGAAATTTCAATATTTTATATAAGAAGAAAGATTTCTAAAAAAAATATACAGAAAAAGCACCACTACCAGGGTAAGAAATTAAATATGCAAATATATATATATATATATATATATATATATATATATATATATATATATATGTATATATACATATATACAACAATAATATATACAGACGATTGAACAGTCATCATTAATGTTGCTGCTAACTTTTCTACAAATACACCCACTCTGAACCATTGCAAAATGAAAAAATTGGACAAAAACATTAATAAAAGCTAAACATTTGCTGCATAAATTTTTTCATATGCTTTTTATGTGCCTCATCACCAATGTCGCTGCCATCAAAACGGCCGATCACTACCACCACCAACAAAGTAAAATAGTAAACTACGCAAGAAATATATCTTCAGGCCTGTGCATTAAAATGGTAGTTAAACCGTTGTGTTATTTATTGTTGGGTATGTAGGTATATGTACGTTAGTCAAAATAAATTTTTTTTATGAAACGGTTTACCCAATTACGTGGCACTTATTGATTAGGGACAAATGAAAATTTAAAATTTTTTCGATTATGCACTTAAAATGTTCTCAATCTATCAGAAAATCATGATATTCTACCATATATTCCAAAGTATAGCCCACACCCATAAGTGCAAGATGCACACAGTTTTAATAAAAGATCGGATATTATTCCGAAATAATCACGAACTCCTTATTAAAGCCTTATCTTAGAAATCATATTCGAAATAATATTTCGGCCTGTAATTATTGATGAATGCTGGTCGCTAAGAATTACCGACGAGAATTAACACTATCGTGTACTAAACAGCGCATTACAGCTTCCTCCTTTTCGACGCAATAAAGCAGAAAATGGAAATTGTTATCATATTCCTTCATCCGTCCTTTCAACACTATCCCCCGCTCTTATAGTTCCGACACAATATTTTGCATCGCTAGAGTTCATGCACTGAGTGCCGAAATCTGATAAAAGTTCGATATTCGAGAAAACAATACTAAGCAACTAAATATGCTTTCCAACTATTTAATTATATAAAGGTAGACCATGAAACAAACTTCAACTCCAGCGGATCTCTTTTCAACACACTGATGAGAGTGACCTTAGTGATTTCCGGAAGTGGACTTTTCATTATCGACTTCCTTTCTCATCGCATTGTGCGCTAAGTTTAAGCACACACACATTATGTCACAGTATTCTATAGTATCATATACAGTAGTCTATAGGTATCATCTGGTACAACCTTCATCTTAGTTAGTGATAGCTGAAGCTTCCATGTTCTGTAGTTATTGCAGTGAATCAGGTTTTCGGTTAGTCTCAGGAACCTGCTATGTTGTTCTTCCTATGAGTTTCTATGAACTTGCGTGCCGTACAGTGCGTTCTGGTATGCAGAACGTCACAGCAGATTCCTGTTTTGCAATTTTATCTGCTGCTTCGCTTTCCATTATACTGACAAACATTTTTGTCCACAGCAGAAATTTTAAACATATTATAGCATTAGTTTGGAGTACATATTCGCTTTCTGCATGCAGCTAATCACCACCGGATTATCCAGCGCGAAAAAAAATTATTATCAAGAGATTCTCCAGTCATTAAAGCTAATAACTGCCCCTGCTTTTCTGTTTATAAGAGCCAAGATGCTAACGACACTTTCCACACATTCGCGTACATAATTTTTATGTCTGCAAATACATTATCTAAAGTCATATAAACATCCAGAAAGCGTGGGTAAGGCTCAAATGTCTACATATGCGAACAAACATAGTAATTTAGACCGATGGGATAGAGAATGGCTTTCACTTTAGAAGATCTTTTGACGAGCAAAAGTACTGATAAAGGTTGCACGTAATATTTATTATTTGTAACACATAAAATATTTATAATTTACAACATATCAAATAAAAATTAAACATGTCAATCTTGTTAATTCTAGCCAAGTATAGGAATTTCAGTCTGATGTAAAATAATTTATGAGATATCCTCTGTATAAACCAATTGATATATTTCCCCCAATGAAATGGTAATATCACTATTAAAAGAATGCTGATACAGGAAGTATGTTTTAAATTCTTTTTATCGGAATAACGACAAAAGCTGGATCTCTGAATTTGATTTTATGAAGGAAAAAACTATATTAGGTTGCCAATAAAAATTACTTATTAAAACAGTACAGTAGGTACTCTTGCGTGCAATGTGTTGAAACCATATGGCATCACAGACACAACACAGCCAGTCAAAAATTTTTATGTTTAAATACATACAAACTCTAAAATATTTGTAGTTTTGTGCGAAATTTCATGTTGAATATATTTATGTTAATGAAAGTTAAGTATTGCTGTTGATGTATTTGAAACATTCTCTTTCTTAATTTTTTTATTATTTAGTTATTCTTTTCGGCAAATAAAATTTCTACATCCAGTGAATGGACAATAATGATTCATAAAAAAAATTCTCCCCGCCAAAAAGGATCTGTCAATTACTGAAGTATATGTGTATACTGATTATGCGAATATTTTGAGTAAGTATTTTCATTTCGCTGCAAACTTCTAAAGCATACGCTGTATAATTTTACCATGCCAACTATATTATGCTTCCCTTAATCCTCATATTATAGTCTTTAAATTTGCATAAAATTGATTGAAACACTATATTGTGTCGATTATTCTGAATGTACACGTCCCATGGCTGGTTAAATAGCAGTACTAAAAACGGTTCTTGAAATGGCAATTGGGATCAATCTTTGAATGAAACACGATTCTGCGATCATTATCATCGCACAGCGTTGCTAGATGTGTTTGGACCTATTTCGTCAAATTCATTCATATAAAATTGTCAGAATTGGGAAGTTTTGTTAATTTTTGTTATATCATTTGTTATATAATATGTATGTCTTTCTTAGATTAAAAATTTATTTTTCTGAAACCTGAAAATAGCTCGCCATATGTAAATTTTGTCAAAAACGCAGCATCAAAATGCAAAACCATAGTTTTGCAAATTAAAAGAAAAAAATATTAATTATCGGTATGTTACATTGTTTCAAATTTTTATATTTAATTATTTACCGATGCGGTGACATTTAATGATAAAATACAAACAGTTAACATATATAAATATGGAAATACAAAGAATATGAAAATAATGTAATTTGTACACATTATAATTGTTTATATAATACACAGGAGCTAGAATTAAAATACATATATTTTAAGAGTATCAAATTTGTAGGCTTTATATATATGTGAATACTATATTATTCTTAAAGGGATAGTATCGTCTTGTGTTCAAAGTTCGGCCAATTGAAATGCATACATGTATAAAATAAATTTTTATATCAACATAAGTATATGATTTCAAACCGTATATGCTTTGTAGAAATTAGTAGAAAAAACATATTTAAAAGTGCTCCAAATATATGTGTGGCGTATTTATTTATAAGATTTATCTCCAACAATAGTCTTCCCACATCCGGGTACTGTTTATTGAAGTAGTATACCCATAGCTTACAAAGCCGAGCTTCGTCCACACTCAGCGAAGAATATGGGATCGAATTTTTCCAATCCACACAGCTGTGTTATTTGTTGTGACTTTCTTTAAATGTCAAAAGCACTTGTCAGTGAATTCATCAACGACACTATCTTGTACCAAAGAGTGAACTCTCTTCTGAATAAATCCGTGAGTTGTGGTCATTCCGGGAATGCCGAAGCCACTTCAATATATAGGTGTTTCTGACTTTCATATATATTCCTATATTACTAAACAGTAAGAAACGCAAATCTCTCATATAAAATTTATGTATACAAGCATTCTCACCAAAATACTTCGTCAAGCTTAAATTTAGGCCCTAGAGCGGTGTAATATAATTATAGCAATTTAAATTGCCCAATGAAATGAACGAGCTGTTTCGTTTCATATGCAGCTAAAGCTGTCAGTTCCATTAATTATTTGACGAAGAATAAATTATTAAGAACCGTAATGATTTCTGAATATAAAAAACTTTCTATAGATGACCTGAAGAACAGACTTGATTAGTTGCCATGTAATAGGACATGAATTATGAAATGAAAACGAGGTGGAGGACGCTGTCTTCTAAAATCTTAGTTTGCTTAATATTTTTGTAAAGAAAACGATGGAATTTAAGAAGTTGGCGGAACGAATTACACCTAGGATCCTGCTTTATCATTTTATATCAAACAAAAAATTTTGATAATATCAGTTATTCATATAAATACAATAGAATTGATGAAAAAGAAAACTATCCACCTTCTGTTACTGCTCTTGCTCGATTGTTTAATGATGTGCACGATATGAACATAATCTATTTCATACCTCAAAAAATCTGTAATCATTGCTATGTAACGCTTGTCGTAGACTGAAAAAACGCTGAGAGCAATAGTTTCGAAAATATATTTCAAATTTTAAACATTAAATATGTTTTTTTTAACAATAAAAATGGCAGCTACCCCACAGTTCAAATTTCTTTATTTTTGTATTTAAAAAATTTCCATTTTTATAGCTTTTCTTTTTTTTTCTCTTTAATTTTTTGTCTATTTGTTTCTGAAGAAGTAGTATAATTTAACTTCATCAATGTTGCTGGTGAAAACCTTAGAAATTTACCATTCCCCGCATACAAAACATGAACTGATATATATATATATATATATATATATATATATATATGTTTACCGTCATGAAGTACAAATATGTATAAATTTTTTTTGCTCTACTTTAGGGCATGATACATCTAAGAATCATAAAGCAAATGTATATATAGGGTATAATATTTAAAAGTTAAAAATTTAAAATGCAATACAACAATATCTAGCGATCTGAAATTTTACTAAATTGTTGAGGTTAGAAATATATTATTTTATTGATATGGCTGCCGCGAATGGCTTTACAATACCCCATTCGATACTGGACAGTATATGTACAGTATATTTTTAAGGTACTGTTCAAATTATGCTTGTAGTTTTTTCATACTAGCCTACTTAATGCCCCATGTTGTGGAGCCATACAAGAAATCTAATTTCATGCTGCTGTCGAATACACGTAGTTTGATTTTGCGATTGATGTTTCGTGGATTGTGTGTATAGCTATATCTTGTTTTATTATTAGGGATTAATATGACACCTTATCCACCGTGTCATGACTTTTATGCTAATCCATATTAGTATTGTGTTTTTTTTATATTTCAGACCAATGGCTGCCGCATTGTCTCATAACCTGTTCAGATTTGATTGAGTGTCATCGAACGGTGAGACAATAAACAAATGTCGTCTGCGTAGTGGATATCATATAATTAATTATTTAAGGTCCATTGTCTACTGGACGGGGCTTCTCTGTTGGTTTTCTGCAGTAAAGAAGGAAGTTGTCGAGAAGGGCAAGCTTTCTGCACCATTAAAGGGGATAAGAAAAATTATGGATAAGCAAAATTATCTTATCGTTAACTCCTTTTTAAAAATATCCCTCAGTGCATCTGGGATACGGTGTCGAAAGCTCTTTCGAAATCGATAAACTGCAAACAGAGTTATGGGATATATATATATATATATATATATATATATATATATATGTACATATATATATATATATATATATATATATATATATGTACATATATATATATATATATATATATATATATATATATATACATGTACATATATATATATATATATATATATATAACTATATATATATATATATATATATATATATATATATGAATAATTTTTATGAGTAGGACCAGCACTTAGGGGAGAACACCTACACATGCAGAGCAATCAGAGAAGTCAAATTATAAGATAGAAAGTTAGATGAATTTCTTGCAACAGATACCGACAGATATTTATTAGAAACAAATTTTATAAATAATGAAGAATTACCACACAAAACTAGATCTATATACGAGTACGCACATAGAATTGTCAAAATGTAAGCAAATCGAAAGTTATTTATCACATCAATTTACGTGTCAAAAAAGCTCCATAAAGGCAATTGTTCTGTTTCCCTAAATATTGTCGTCAAAAGTACAATCAATGGTAATATTGAAATCCAAATTCATATGTTACTCTACCGGAAATTTTCCTTAAAAGTAGTATAAAAGTAAAATGTTTACGACAATTCTATCACAATTCGCAATACATTATTTTACATGGAGCCTTACGTTCGGTTAAGAACATACAAAAATATATGGTCAACTATTAGACCGAAGACTGACATCTAGATTTCTGGGCTCATCACAGCCTGTATATTGGTGGTACTCGATTCATATATTAAGAGATAAACACAAAAATGCCCGTAACAGTTCCCAGACTGAAGGACAAGCAACCAAAATTACTACCGACTGGTAGTAAGTCAACATAAGACGGATGCTCCAAAATAAAGCATGGAACACAGTAACTGCGCTCTAAGAAGACATTTAGATGATGATATCACATGGTAAACTGTGGCGCATGCATGTACACAAAGCGCAAAAACTACACTTTCCAATAAAAGAAAAATTGATTGCAACAATCCATCAATTATCGAATGAAATCAAATCAGATGTTAAAAAGGAACACAAATAGTAATAAAACATAAAAACAAAGTGGCATAAAAAAACACTTAAGCCTTGCTAAACATGGAATTGGAATTATTGGTTTATTGGTTTAGATTTATTGATTTAATGGTTTAGTTGACTCTTCCGTAGGTATATTGTAAAGCAAGGTCGTGTAATCCTCTCATATTTTTCCAAGTCCATTCTATTTCCCTAAGAACATCGATATTCCTAATAACTAGTACCACATTGAAAAGTTCAAAAAATTAATAAAGAAATCTGATTAGATGGCGTAGTTCAGCTTCTAATAACAAACTTTAGTTAAAAATTATCTTAGATAAGTGATTTGTTAATTCGTGGATTTGAACTTATATATAAAGATTTTCTTTTAACAGGTTAATCTTTTCGACAAATTTTTGATCTTCTAGTTATTCTAAAAGTGGTAGAATGTGATTCCAGAAAGAATACAGTATATTTCAATATGGCATATGTTAAATAATTTTTAAAATAAACAAGTTTATTGTAAGAAATAGAGTTTGACGATATTGCAATAAAATTTTTAATTAACCGCAATCAAAACCTCAACCTCTATCTGAAAAGTGTCACTCTTCTTTGTGATACAAATCAAAAAAATTATTGTCGGTACATTGGAAGACAAAAATATTGTTAGACATCTGACAACCGTGTGAACACTCTTCCTTGCCATTGTCAGCTAATTGCCAGACATTATAAGCTTACATTTTATTGTCAGATGTGTTTAAGTTAATACTTGTGCCATTGGCACTATTGTATACTGGCATTCCTATCCATATATATAACCATAAAAAATAAAATAAAAGTTGTGCAATGTCTAACAAAGAATCTGACTGTTCTTTCCATACAACAGTCTGACAATCGTTTGAACAGACAATTTTTGTTGGCAGATAAATTTATAGTCTTACAATTGTCTGCCAATAAAATTGTAAGGTTTTCCTACAATCGTCTGAACAGACAATTTACCTTTTTTTAAATTTTTCTTTGTCAGCATTATTGTTACAATATTGTAAGATCTGCCAATCGTGTGTACATAGCTTTACTTAAGTGACTGTCGATTTTTAAAATGCATAAATCACAAAAACATAACAGCATCATTGGCAGTAACTGTGAAAAATTAATGAAAATAGTCTTTTAATAAGTTGAGAAGTTTGAAACTTTGCAAAACTGTGGTTGAAGTCTACTGACGATTTGGTAAGAAGCGCCAATGAAATGCATATAGACATTGCTTAACCACCCAACAAATAAATTTCATATTATAATAGTACAATGACAATAAGTCAAAAAATTAGTTTATTAATAATATAAAAATCTCTAATATAACGTAAGCAATATTTTGTATTATCGAATAGGGGATAATACACAATTCCAAACTTCTTTAAACCTTTCATTTTACCTCTTAGAACTAATTTGAATAAAAAGCTTTTTTCCTTGTAAATGTTTCATGATATTTTTCATCATCAAAAACCAGCTGATTACTGGAGAAGTTCGTATTATATGGAACAGGTTACGAAAAAATACTCTCTCATTCGGTCTTTTTTGCTTTTGTTAATAAGAGCTACCTTATGGCTGTGAAACTCTTGAAGAAGTATGAGCAGCATCAAAAAAGCGCCTAAAACTGGTGTCATATTTTTATACAAATATATCTGTTGGGATATTTTAATTTTTTGGATGCGTATACCAGCATATAATATAAAATATAATAATGCTGCTTTGCTTTCTTTGTTTAAGAAATAAAAATAAACCTGAAATACACACACACACACACACACATATATATATATATATATATATATATATATATATATATATATGGATATATATATATATATATATATATATATATATATATATATGGATATATATATATATATATGGATATATATGTATATATATATATATATATATATATATATATATATATATGGATATATATGTATATATATATATATATATATATATATATATATATGGATATATATATGGATATATATATATATGTATATATATATATATATATGGATATATATATATATATATATATGGATATATAAATTTGAGCACATCTGCCCGCTGGCAGATGCTCTTTTTTCAAAATGGGTGTTCACGCGATTGTCAGATGTCTGACAATATTATTGTGTTACAATATACTGGTTTTTCTGACAATATAGCAAGGCAAAAATTGTAGGCACATACGGTTGATAGAGATTTTCTAAACATTTTTCTAAAAATATAATCAGATCTAACAAGGGTCTAGAAATATCCATGTTTATATAATTATCTGTTTTTATATGTTTGTACTACAGACTACCAATGTTGACTTTCATAATGATTTAATTTTAATTTGGCATAGATCGGTTGGCTCACTGCATGAGCGCTTAGAGTTCTCCTTCCAGTTACACATGTTTTATAAAAATATACTACGTTGGACCTTCTCTTGTATTGAAAAGCATTACACAAAATTTATGTATTAAGTTTTTTATGGATGTGTTTTATAATTTCTTGGAGTCTTTTGCGCTGACAGAGCACTACTTTTGAATAAAGTGCTTTTTTGGATTACATTAAAATTAATGCTTACACGATGAAACTTCACCGAAGACACATTTGAAGTTAATATGTTAATACATGAAGCAACAAAACAAGATCGAGCCTTGTGATGTTTAAAAAATATCAAAGTTAGAAATAAGCGATTAAAACTTTTAAAATTTTTAATAACTTCAGCTCTGTTAAGGTTATAATACAGATTTTTTTCTATGCACTGAAAGAATTTGTCTATATATTGCATGAAGAATTGTTGATAGAAAAGTGTTCATTAACTCGAAAAACTATCAACGAGAGAGCCACAAAGGAGACCAAAAGATTGAGAGTATGGAAAATTGTTGAAAATTCTTGATAGTAAAATTTTTACTTTCAATAATTATCCAATCAGCTTTTTGTGTTACATTTAGAAATCAAGTTTTCTTAAGGAAGCTAAAAATAAAAATATTTTGGAAAATTTGAGAAATGTTAAGTAGTTTATGACTATTTTTTTTAAGCTTAGGATCAGCAGTAATCAAATATTACGTATAAAGGAAATGAATTAAGTTGCAAAACACCTAGTACATCAGGGACACACGATGCCGAAGCGATTGGAGGTGATGTAAAAACTATAAGTACTCCACACAATATCACTAGATGGTCAAATTTTTTAAGATATGCCTTTGCATATGAAATAAATGGTTTTTAAAAAACCAAACATTTTCTATAATGTAAGCTTGGTCAAAATATATTTTTGGCTCTACAGAGGGCCTGGATTATGCAGTTTGTGAGCAGTCTCCACATAAAGACGAAATTATCATTATGATAATTATTGGCGTAGGGCGATCCAGAGAACAATGTTGGTTATTATCCAAATCTAACAAAATTTTATAAAATAATGTTATATATTTTGACTTATTCTGCGTTTCAGAGAATAACACACGTTTTGTTGCTGCGACGAGAGTAGAGGCACTGCGATTTGACACAAAACCATAGTGAAATCAATAACAAGATAAGATATTCGGCTAAGATCGCTAAATATTCTTATATGAATATTTCATTCATTGAAATAATTAAAAATTCCAGAAAATATACTTGTGCCTGTGCTTTATATATGTTTTTATAATAAAAATCATACGTTTTGATGGTGTAAGTAAGTTCGTATAGATAAATTTTTATTGTTTGAAATGCTCTTGTACGACTGCTACATGTAAAAAGCAATTATTTATTAATTTCATTGGAAAGAAACAAATATATAGTTAAAATCGCATTATTTTCATACTAATATATAAAATTTTCCCAAATATTGGAGTAAATACTGAGTACTTGCATATACCTACATAACACATCACTATTTGAAGTTGGTAATTTTGGATGGAAAAGTGTTCATTTACTTTTTGTTATTGCTGAGAGAAATTTCGCAAAATTCCTTCTTACTCTCTAGTTGATGGAAAGTGATATAAAGGTAAATGCACAGAGCTAGTTTTGTGAAAACTTCGCTAAGAAAATTAATTACTTTTGTTGATGCTATGAACTGATGTCATATATGCAACGACACAATATCAATGATACAAGTAAGTAATAACATCAATAGAATAAAATAGTCGCATTTATTTAATGTAAGACCTTTATTGATAAAATGAAATCTGTTCGTTGCCAAAATGATTTCTTATCATTGACTTTTTTTTTATTTTTTATTTAATGAAGCAAGATCGGTAATACATTGAAATAATCAAACATAAAAGTTTTTGGTTGGCAACAGCTCGAATAAACTAAATATATCTATGCTTTTATTATATCATACTTTGATAACTTCATTAAAATTAATAACATATTTTATGGAGTTGCAAATTTTTTAATTTTTCGTTGATATTTTCAGCTTTAAAGAACTCAACATTAAACTTAATTGTATTAATGAACAGATATTTAAAATTCTTAAATAAGAACTGAATATTTCTGTTTATACATAAAATGGTTTTTAAAAAGTTACATAAAGTCAATGAAATACTTTTAAGAAACTGTAACAGCAAATAAAGCAATTCCAATGGATCTTTTTTAAAATACTCGTGAAATTTTCATTGGATTTGTAGATTTTAATTTGATTTGTGTAAAAAGTCTAATTCAATTATTTCGTTGGTTGGTTGTTTTAATTAAATAACTACTCATTTAAAATATTTATAATATAACAATGTTGCAATAGAGGTGCGTTATGTTACTGCAAAATTTCACGTTCTTATAAACAAACATAAATAGGGAACAATTTTGTGGGGATTTTAAAATTAGAAAGTTTCGTGTTCCTGTAGAAATGTTTCCATGCAACTTATGGTTTTTTGAAAACATGTGGCGATATGTATTGTCAAGCATACATATGTACTGACACATAGTATACGTGTATGTATGATCACACAATTTTGCTTTAACGCATTCATATAACTTGCCATTCTTTGAATATCATCATGAAAAGTGTTTGTAAGCAAATCATTAATTCCATAAAAGTGTTCAAAGTAAGGAAACCCTACTTTAAACTCACGTGATTATTTTGACATATATCTGCTAAAACAGTACGAAGGAATTTATGTTGGATATTAAATTAAATCCTGCAGTCTTAGCTCTTGGATAAGGCATTGATTCTTATCGTATAATGAAATATATCGTTATATCTCAATCGTATGATTTAACGGTATAATAAAAATTGAATTATATAAAAAATAATACAGATTTTCTTGAGCTTATAATATACAGCCCTTAAGCTCAAGAAAATCTGTATTATTTATAAAAAAGAGGTCGAAAAATTAGCAAAAAAAAATAATTATATAAAAAACAATAACAAGTATTTAAACATTACTGATGCGTATACAATCAAAGCAAAGCTCATTATTCGAGAGCTTTTGGTTGGAACAGAAAGAATTATGTAAATTTAACTTTATTTATTACATATTTTCGTTGTTTTTACGTCATTTAAATATTTTTAAATTATAACCTCTTTTAACTGAAAATAGTATATAAGAACGTACAAATTTGGGTATTCGTACATTTGGCTATTCGTACATATTGAGATATCCAGGATCTCTTGTTCTATACCTGTTCAAAAAAGTACATTTTCAGAAAAATTATTTTGACTAAGTAACTTTCGTTAAAAGTATCTCTTTGAAAATATATGTATTGAGGAAATACATATCTTGATTAAGAAAACATATATAAAAAAAAAGGACTGAAAAGAGGTACACTTTTTCAGAGGAATCCTTCTTAGTTTTTCTGATCAATAGAAAATTCACATTATTTTTAGATGTATGCACAAATGTACCATATTAAGAAGTACTTGACCATATTCAATACTATATTTTAGGGGAATAACACACTCTCGAAATATAACATTATTTATCGTTATTCTTATGCTTTAAGAGATTCGAATCTATCATAGTTTCTGAGACATAAAGTTACCGATTTTACAATATTTTTTCATCTTTCAATCCATCGCAATCGAATTTCCAAGAAATACAAGTTGGAGGATGTTTTCAGAAAAATTAAACTCGGCAAAAACCTTTCTCCTACGTATTCTAGTTAGAAAATAAACGGAATAACAAAATACACATATCAAAACTACGTGTCAAATATTTTTTTGAGCCATAGTTATAAGATTTGAAAATTTTGAGTCTATGTATCATACTTTCTAGGATATAAAATTACCGATTTTGCCCCTTTCGTCGCTAATTATTCTCTTAGCAAAAGTAATTTTTTAATGGAACTATACATCGGGAAGGGAAACCATATATAAAACTTATATTATTTAAGTATATATTTTTGTGTTACTAACCATTCAGTTTAGTTAAAAGTATTACTTTATCGGACGAATAAACATTTTTACAACTTTAACCAGAACTGCGTCGTAAGCTGCACTAAATCTTATGGTATAGCTTTAAGAGCAAATAATTTTCCTGAATAGAAATTTACAACCAATGTGCGCTGCCGAATATCCTAAAAGTAGTGACTGTTGCGTGGTGCTGCTACATAACAAAATATGTAAAAGAATATTTTATTGTGAAGTTGTAATAACAAAAATCGTTATAAGTTCAGGTTCATACGAGGCAGCTTTTGCAGATTTTTTTTTTTTGGGAGAGGGGGGAGAGCAGGGTGGTCTTTGGAACAGAGCTGCTTGTGCTCGAGAAGTTTTGTTTCACATTCGTACTTGATTCCATATGACATTTTTGTAATTCTCTGCTTCATTGTGAAGAAAAATTTTACAAATTAAAAAACAAACAGACTTTATTGTAATAAAATGCCTTTTATATAAACAAAATATAAAAATAATATAATATAGTTTTAACTTTGCACCAGTAGCAAATTCTATTTATTCAAAGTAAGTTAAATTAACTGTCAAGGAAACATAACGAAAATTTGTTGAAACAGATTTTTCAGAAAAGAGTTCTATCAGCAAAAGCGTCCTCGTTTCAATCTGCATGTTATAACAATGGCCCATAAAGTATTCCCTAAATTAGTTGTGTTTGTGAATTATTTGGGTTTCAAATAAGTTCGAATAAAATGCCATAATATTTTCTTGTTCGAACTGGAAAATAATTTATATTTTCATTTAAATCTTCCAACGAATATATAACAGAAATTTCATATTAGTTTAGTTTTTTCAGTAAAAAAAAGGAAATATTCCATTACAAAAACAATTATGCCTTTAACAAAAACCACAGAATATCATTGAAAACTAAAAAGAAATACATACTGAAATATCTAATTTATATCCCGTAAAATATATCTGTTTTTATTTTCAAGAAAAGAATAAATAAAAAAAGTTTGTTTGACAATATGTTGCCGTTGGTCATTTTGTAAATTATGATAACAAAATCATTTTGAAAATATGTTATTTCGAAACCTTCCTGTTGTATGGAAAATTCCCATAAGAAATAATATTGAAGTATTTAATAATATACAAAATTGCTTTTTTTGTGTGGTCGAGCATTTCATTGGTTCTTATGTATGTTAAATATTCAATAGAATTTTACCTAAATTCAATACACCAATATTTCCTTTTTTTATTCACACACTTTCAAAATAAATTGAGACTTATCAAGAATAAACATAGCAAACTTTGAAATTTATAGAAACTACAATATATACAAAGTATATATTACCTTTCTACCATTTATATAATTAACATTCCTTTGGAAAACAATGACATACTCGCACATGGCGACACACTAAAAAAAGTACTTTTATATTTTTATATAACGATAAGTACTTATATATATATATATATATATATATATATATATACATATATATATATATATATATATATATATATAAGAGGTACACACTCACTATTTTAAATAAGTATTTCATTTTATAATGCTGCACTTTCTTAAAGCACTCTATTGCGGTTGAAAAAATTTATTTAGGTTTGACTGCTTTAATATAGACCGGTTCAATGTGAGCTGTTAAGTTTCAAAATGACCTGTTTTTTACCTGTTAGAACGCGATAAAGTCGTTTCTTGCAAAATGCTTTAAACGAACAATTTGTTTTAGTGGTTCATTATAAGAATTTACGGAATTTAATATATCAATACAGTCATATTTAAGGAATATGCTTTCATTTAATTTAAAAAATTCGTCAACTCCGTTTGATTGAGGGAACAGCTTTACTAAATATGTGTGCGTTGAAAGTGAAATATCATCCTCAGCATCAAAATGCAGAAGGTCATCAATAGTTTCTTTAAATTATATCATATATTTGTATTTGCCATGTTTTTTTATTTAATTGGTAATTTTTGGTGCTTTTCAAAAAATTAGTTTTGCTTTCAACGCTTCTCTCCGCTTATGAGGGATATTTAGAGCATAATTTTTAAAATTTAGTGTCCGCGACCGGTTATAAGAGTATCCGGTTATGAGAATACATTTTGTATGAAAAAATAATTGAAAATCACGGTTCTGCAAAGTTTGCCCGGTTATTGGAGGTGACCGGTTACGGGAGGTGTCCGTTAGTAGAGGTCTCACTATACATATATATATATATATATATATATATATATATAATTATTATACTATTTTAGTATTTAATAATTTGATACGCCATTAATTTATTTAACTTTACGGCTTCTAATTATTATGGTAGAAAAGCAATTATTGTTTTGATATACAATAGCAGTGAGATTTCACGATCTGTGTATACAGTATTTTTAATTTAGGGTATTTGCTAACTTAATGCATTCTACTGTTATTAACTTGCACAACATATTGATTTATGAAGTCGAAAATATTATTTACCACCTCAATAATGGTCCAACTTGTTTCAAGTGCTGAAAAATATTATTGGTATTTTCGTCAAAAACTATTCCAAAAATTTGTTCGTAAAAAATGAATAGAAGATGCTCTGAATATTAAAATAATTTTTGTTCGAATGACAACACAATTAGAGTAATAATTGTTTGTCAATAGGACAGTGTCGAAGAATATACACATTTCTTCTGAAACCAGAATCTATATATCTCTAATATATGGACCATTAAAGAGAGATTAGAAAAATCTGGAATAACATGGGACAAGCTTAACTGCTTGAAACGGTTTTTAAATTTTTGAGCAAAAAAAAAATGCATCAAATACAATCCCGGTTCACACTACGAAAGTTTTCTTCAAGAACAAATATTTGTTATAATTATTTCCTTCCTCGCTCTCTCCTACTAAAAAAAATTTGTGAAAGAAAAATATCATAGTGTTTATCTAAACATAGTTTCTCAAATTGCTTTTAGTGAAAAGTGTGATAAGGTATATGCGGTATAACTAAAAATATATTTAAAATCAGAGTAGCTGATTAATTAAGGTAATGAATATGGTGTCGAATTTTAATATTGAAACCACGATTTAACCATCTGAATGCTACACTCCGAAACTGTTTTAGCTTCTTCAGTCCTTTTCGCTATGAGTACTATCAAGGATTTTCACCCTTTATGGAAGTTTGAGCTTGATGAAACCATCATATGTGAGGTTCCACAACAGGCGTTCAACCGCAAATCGCTGCAGGCCACCTTCTGCTATGCTATAATCTCCAATTCCTTCATCAGTCTTATACATTTACACCATCTTTAGAATATAATCTATCACTTAGCTGTATTGAAGGTATTTTCAACATTTGCCTTCAATAGCCTCTTTTGGAGTATCTCTAACCATATTAAGTGCAACTACTGTGCATCTGTGCGTTCTGAAACCTCCTGCTACATAAAAATGTTCATCAAGTCTGTGGCAGGTGATGCTTTCTAAAAGTTTCCCACAAGTATATATCATACATAATGGCCGGTACGACGATAACTCTTCTAATAATTTTTTATCCCACCAGTTTTTCTCTTCCCAAACTTTGGGTAACGATCCGTAGCATAGCTTATCAACTGCAGTAATTAGTAGGCGCAGCACTTTACAACCTCCTTCAGGACAAGGTTAGGGGTGCCGTCAATCCCAAAATTCATAGATATATACAAATGCATGTATGTATGTTTGTATAGATCCATGCATACTCTTATATACCTTCATATTACAAAAATACGTACCTATGTATGTATGGAAGTATATAGTGTTGCCTTAAATAATGGTCCGAAATAGCCTTTTCCGCGAATAGTAGAAGCAATAAATATAAAAAGATATATACATAAAACACAAATATATACATGCATACTTATATAAGTTTATGTATTCGAAAAGCAAAAGCAAAACATTTTTTTTTCAAAAGAACTTTTTGTCCATAACAAAGTTGACCTAAAAACTCTTTAATTAAGCAAAAAATAAAATAATAAAAAATATATGCTGCTCAATTTTTATACTCAAACACAATGTTAATAAGAAAAGATTTTTCTCTCCCCTAAAAGTTACAGAAAAAGGGATAATTGAACAAACAAAATTCCCCTGCCTGGATGGTTTGTAACATCCTGATATATATATATATATATATATATATATATATATACATATATATATTCTTCTGCCACTCAATTACCCCACATTTCAAAGTTGGTTGAGCTCTTAGAATGAGCTCTTAGAAATATAACTACTACTCTTAGCAATTTGCTATTTAAGAGCATTTATATATATATATATATATATATATATATGTGTGTGTGTGTGTGTGTATTATAATGCATTGTTTAAGGGTAAACAATTTATATTACTGCCACCTAGTGCATGATAGTAACAGTAAATGTATGGAGTTTCTTTAAGTTGTGACATAGATAATGACAAAATATCACAGCCAATTATAGAATTTTCATGTAGTTGTAGATATAAATTGCACACACTCTCTTTTATAGCATTCATGGAGGTGAATTTGGCTCTTGGTTGAGATCTTTACTGCAAAGTTATTTTCAATGGTTCTTCAAATTGCTAAAAAAAATTTTGCAAATTAAGTAGAGCTGTACCGAACTGAATCAAAGGCTCTCAAACGCTCGTTTTGGACAAGAACCTCTAATCAAACCCATTTAAATTACATGGGTTTGATTAGAGGTTCTTGTCAAAAACGAGCGTTTGAGAATGTTTGAGAGCGTTTGATTCAGTTCGGCACAGCTCTAAAATTAAGTGATTCAAATTACGGTAGAATTATTAATGTTACTATTTTAATCAATTAATTTTTTTGCAGATCACCTGTTTTCATATTATATTTTTAAAGTAGCAATTTGTTTAATTTCTGTTTCAATGGATACAAAACAAATTGGTTGCTCATATGTATTGGTTTAATTACTGTGATGCCTGTAATGTATTACAGTGTCATTGTTTTTCTATTTAAGTACAAGACTTAATATTATGCATCTAATCTAACATGCTTACTACATATAATATATATTTCTAGTGGCTCAAATCTCTATTTGGATCTGTACAATTTTTCTGTTAGTTGCAAAATATGATACCAACCACTGCCAGTGTTGATACATATTTTCCTTAGTTTTTCGTAATATATCTGGTGATAATTGTTCGCATTCCTGTCGAATATTCATCTTAAGGATCGTTGGTAAAAGCTCGCGGCTTCAAATAGCCCAAAGGAAATAAATCGGGCGATCTTGCTGCTCATGCCAAATCGCCAATACGGGAGATTACTCCACTAGGAAATGTTTCTTTTCATTGTAGTCCCCGCTGTGTGGAGTTCCATATCATGGCAATGTAGCATTCGCTCAATTTTTTGCATGTGTTTCTAAGTTTATGGTTACCCCCCATATACATATATATGTACGTTGTTATTCATAAACGATTATTAAAATTAAAGTTGCTTTAAAGTATGGATTTTGTAAGGTTAAAGATCCCTTAAAACATTCACTAACTTTAACAATTGTTTCTGAATTAGGGGGTTAAACTTTTAAGTTTTTATAAAATTTGCTTCATATAATACGGAACAAAAGCTCTGCAATATGTCACAGTTTTTTATTTGGTTTTATAAAAGGCTCAAATGTATACTTTTAGTTCAGGGCATGTTTGCTAAAACTTAGCGCTTTTCTTCTAGTATAAAGTTAACTTTGGAGTGAGTACGAGTCTCTAGAGCATTGTTGGTTTTCAGTACTTTTTAAATATAATATTGGCTTTTAGTCATGACCAGAATTCAAAATGAAATTTTTATTGAAATACATTAAATTTGTGTGAACAACAGCGATTATCACATGGAATGTCGTCACCTAAGACATCGTTGTCACAGGGAAAGATTATTTCGAAAAATCCATTTGGATTTCCTTCAAAAAAATTTTCAATTCATTATGAAAATGCGGCCAAGGAATTACAGCTTATTTTTTATGATGGTGAGAATATAAAGACTTCCGAGAACTTCTTTTCTATTGCGCTGTGTATCTCGGAGATATAAATTTTTGAACATTTTTTATTTTTAGGTTTTGGTGTATCGACCCTTTTTGATCCCTTCTGATCAGTCACGTTGGATTTAAGAGCGAAAAATATTTTCAACTAATATTTTCATGTTTTTTTTACACACAAGCAATTACGCTGTTATTGCTCTTCAATAAATCTAAATTTAAGAATTTTTCATTATAAAAATTTATATAACATATTTTCGAAATAAAATTAAAAATGTCAATCTCAATGTTTTTATTAACTTATCGCAAAAATAAATTAAATTTAAAAATATCAAGAAGATATTGGTTTTACCCCTTTTTGAAGAAACTTGTTCTCATCATTTGTTCTCTTCCTAGGACCTCAAAACATCCACGTTTTGAGGTCCTAGGAAGCTTCCCTGGCTAATTATAGGAGCTCTTTACTATTTGTGTGTGTGTGTGCATGCAGTTGTGAACAGCTTACAACCTTTGAACAGCTGAACACAATAAAAAAAACTGGTTCTGAAGTATATTTGTGAAAATAGATTTCCTGTGAAATCGAACCTCTATATATCAAGATATCTAAAAAAAACTAATAACATAATAGTGTTTTTTTACTTTTCAACTGCTTCACCGATCGATTTCAAAAACTAATTAGCTGTTTGCAATGATCGACGCGGTTTCTAAATCTAAGGTTAGATTCATTGCAAATAGGGTCAAAATCGGTTCGTAATGTATAGTGAACGAAAAAAAAATGAAAGTGATATTTCGAAAAACACCGAATTCATATATCTGATCAGCTAATTTTCTCGATTGTTTTATAGTAGTCCACAGAAAAGCTTTCCTGAAACTAGATTTTCTATAGATTTCAAGATATATCAATTGCATTTTTCAAAGCGTTTTCCTATGATGACGCTTCAACTGCTTCACCGACACACTCAAAGGATGATACCCATATATGCGTTTCATTATGCCAAAACTGGAAACGACGAGGTAGCGCTGAGAGGACATATTAATATAGGATAGAAGCCTGATAATTTGTTGTACCTATTCTTTTGGATCATCTAAAGTTTTTGTTTAAGCAAATAGCGTTAAATTTTATGCGGAAATATTCGAGAAAACTTACACATCGAAATTCAATCTCAATGAAAACGACTTCCCTTTTGACAAAATATATTGTAGAATGGAAATTAATGTTTAAAGTAATGTAATATATCGCGGAAAAAATATTACCCCAAATCTTGCGAAATGTCAAAAGTAAAGTTTTATTTTAAAAGTGAGATGTCATTTTGGTTCATCAAATTTACGCCATAAATTCTTGTTTTAGCAAGCACTTCTAGCATTATACCACTAGTATTAATATTTATATACACATTTTAGCCAATATTTGTAAAAAAAAAGTAACCACTAACTGTTGGTGAGAAAAATTTTAATTCAGACATGAGTTTTTTTACTCAAACAGTTTCCAATCATATTGTATTCTACACCACTGACTATCAGTTATTTATGAAACTGTTTTACTTATACATATCAAAATCACTATACTTTTCTTTACTGTTTTGTGGTTGCACTTTTTTAGGCAAAGGTTTCAGAAGTGTGACCGTACCCGTAGCCATCAACACATGAATTTCTCTTAGAATTAATTACGCCAGTATTTCGAAAAGCAAATTTCATAAGAGATTAAAATTGTTTGTTGATGGAAATCTATAAATATCCCGATTCTAGCGCTGTCAGACGTATAATTAATTAAAATTTAAAAAAAACGCTTGCATATGTGATAATTAATCGAAGGTGTCTAAAATTAAAAATTAAATGATGTCCAATGATATATCAAGAATTACTAGAACAATATTATCGATTCTACATTCATTGCTCTTATTTATAACGGACATTTTCGTATAAAAATTTAATAAGAACTAATGAAAGAAATATACTATTTGTTTCGACTCTGTAATACAAAAAAAAAAAAAGATTTGTTGAAGTCATCTGATTCATTTCGTTATAACTTGAAATGAGTAAGAACTTGATAGCAAGTAGTTTTACATAGAACTAAAAGTTTTTGATATTAAATTTTTTTGTTCAGTTTGTCTACAACAAGTGTATGTACATACATATATGTAAGTACTGACTATAAAAAAGTCTAGATGTAACTTTTTTGAATTAATAAGTGTTTACTTTAATACATGTATAGAAATTAATTCTTGTGTAACTTTTAAGTTGTCTTTTAAAAATAGTATATAAACATTTCAAAAAGTACAACAGCAACAGGTCTTAAAAAGTACACTTTATGGTATAAACACAATTGCGACGACCAACGAACTTCACACAGCACGACGAACTTATCATCAGTAACTCGTTGCGTAAATTCGTCGAATAAGACACAATTAGAGCGAATATAATAGTTGTTAATGTCATTTAAAATTATTTGTTATTTAGATACAATATTTAGATAGTATTTTCGATTACTGTCAACATAGAATTTGCATTCTACAAGAAATTATGACGCCGATATTGTTTTGAAACTAATTTGAATTTGTCGTCGCCATTTTTCATAGCGACTTGTGGTTATTTGAAGCATACATAGATTGAAAATGGAAAAAACTGAAAAATTTTAAATATCAGCTGCAACCCAGTTTATGAAATTAGTGGAAGAATCCCTCTCTTGCAGTGGAATTTCGCTGAGGCACTCTTCAAAGTAATTTCAAAGAACAATGGGAAGAAATTGCAAAAGTATTAACAAACTGTCATTTCCAATGCATTTAGAGTTTCGGACAAAGACTTAGAACACATGGGTGCGATAGTACCAAGTTGAAATCGTTACCAACGTTGGTATGACCCTTGTGCCAAAAATCTTAACGTAGCTGCCAACTTCGTTGTTTTGGAAATGTATGTTGACCTTACCCCACTAACAAATTAGGTGTTATTGGACATATTTAAAAGAAGTCTTGTTTACTCTAAAGTAACTTTCAAACTTTTCAAAAAATAAATTATACAATCATTAAAATAATACACTGAATTTGTTGCTCACTTGCTGTCCGGTAGGTTAAATGTGTCGAATTTCTGTCTCAGAAGCTTCCGTTTTAATATGAGGTTTTGTTGTCTTATGTTTTTATTATCACTTGAGTCTGAATTTATATCAAGTAAAAACATTAAAATTTTTAACACAATTTTTGTTCAAAACTAATAAAAAAACCAAACAGCGTTTTAAAATCATATATTAATTTATTATTAAAATTAATAATATAAATATTTAAAACCATATTTTATATAATTAAGAAAGTGGATATTGAATTTATGTGCTGTAAATACAAAAGAAAACAAAAAGTTCCTTAAAACAAAAAGTTCCTTTATTTGCCATACCCTAATATATGTAAAAGAAAAACGGCCACACTGCACCAATTTATTCGTCATTCGTCTGCATAAGATATGGAAATAAACCAAGGATACCCAGCTCATGAAACAATTGTTTGGAGAGAACTCACACATATTCTTATCCTCTTTCATTTAGTCGTTGATGATAATCGACAATTTAACATATATATATATATATATATATATATATATATATATATATATATAACATATATATCATATTACAGCTAGATTCACCCATGGTTTCAGAAGAAATTTCACTTTCTGAAACATTTTTTATATGTAGTTTGACGTTTCTCTTTTAGAGAGAGAGAGAGAGAGAGTGCGAAAGAGAGTAACATGTTTCGGAACCTCAATTGGTTTAATTTTAATTCACGTTCCGAAACGTTGCAACTGTGCTGCCAGAAAGTTTGATTTTTTAAGTATGGTAGAACTGAGATGCCACATCATATTATATGCACACATGTATTATAAAATACAGAACTTGTTTTATACTTTTGTATGTATAACAACGCACTGGTTTCATATTGTTTGTGTATATAATAAAATACGGAGCACTTGTTTTATATTGTTTGGCATTAAAAATATATAACTGGTGAATATTGTTATAAATAAATAAATAGCCCAATTGTAAAACTTACACATATAGTTTAAAAAATTTTTTCATATGGTAGCCTTGATGTTCCAGAACAAATGCGCGAAATAGGTGAATCGCTTCAGAGCATACTCTCAAAAACCTAAAAATGTTCTAGACCCTCAATATTGTTCCGAAACCATGGGTGAATCCAGCTTAACATCTTTTAATTTTATAGAGTTAAATAATAACATGTTTAGCGAATGCTTTGTTGCTTTTTTTCACGTTCACACTCAAAAAATGTTGCGTGGCCATTCAATGCCATGTTAATCCTCTTTCATTTAGTCCTCAATGAACAAACGATGAATTTTTATTATTATATGATTAGAATCGTTTATATAAGATTCATTATTGCAATCTTTTCTTTTTCTAGAAAATTTTTTGATTTTTTATTATGAGTTATACTACTAAATTGTTGTTTGTTTTGTTGTTGTTAAACAAAATTTATGCGCAGTATAACATATATATTATGTTAACATCTTTTACTTTTATAGAGTTTATATATAATTAAGTATTTTAATTTAAAAAATTAAATTGAATTATTTTTTTTTTAAATATGTACATACATATATTAATATGTTTGCTTCTTAATATGAATGTAATTTTTATGTTTTTCAATCTCTTACTAACATTATAATTTTGCTGTAAATAAATAAATTCTCTCAATTGGTTATTTCTCTCTTTTTATTTATTTATTTATATATTAATGTCTATAGAATAATCCTTACAGACAACACATAACAATAGTTGAAAAATAACAGATTTAGTGATATAAAACTAGTTATTCAAGTAAACAATTAAATTACGTTTAATTACATTTGCATTAAAGTTGCACAATTAATTAAAGTTATCATAAATTCTACGAAATGGATCAGAAATTGCATAATTATGACGAGAAAATTGTAACGCCAGAGGACGGAATTGTCGTAGGGAACGTTGTGGTATATTAAATCACAGTTGGTGCACCAAGAACTCGGAAGAGATGTCACTATTTATGATTTTAACAATAAATATTACATTTAAAACTTTTCTCGACTCTTTAATGTAGGTAGTTTGATTAGCCGCAGTCTGGATTCATAGGATGGCAACTTTTTTATACGATTTGGATATATATTACGTAATGCGAAGAGAAGAAATTGTTTCTGAATCGACTCTAGGTGGTCAGAGTGGATACTATAATGAGGATCCCAAACGATGGAGCATATTCCAGAATAGGTCTGACGAGAGAAGTATAAAGATTCTCCGTTACTGAAGGATCGTTAAATTCTTTAGCCCAGCGTTTAATGAAAGCCCATACACCACGGGCCTTATTAATACATGTATTTATGTGATTGGTAAAAATAAGCTTACGATCAAAGAGAACCCCGAGATCAAGAAACAAATAACCGAGAGTGAAACATCCGCTTTGGCTAACTTTTCTGGAAAAATGCATATGTTTAAATTTTTGGAGACTTAAAGCCAATAGGTTTTCATTACACCAAGTGACAAATGAATTCAGGTCACATTGTAGATATGCTTGGCTAAGGTGACTATATGAGCTCAAATAAATTTTGGCATCATCAGCATAGATTAATATATCAGAATAATGTAAGGAGGATGGTAAGTCATTAATATACAGTATAAAAAAAGTGGGACCAAGATGACTGCCCTGTGGAACCCCTGATTTAACATCGATAGATTTAGAAAGAACGTTGTTGAAGCGAACTCGTTGCTGTCGACCTACTAGATACGACGAAATCTATTTTATGGTGCTGTTGGAGAATCCCATTATATACAGCTTCTTCAACAAAAGGCAGTGATTAACTCTATCGAAAGCCTTACTAAAGTCAGTGTAAATCACTTCTGTGTACTTTCCATTACTAAATCCGTTATTAATTACTGTAGTTAAATGCACTAGGTTAGTTGAATTAGAAAGTCCTTTACGAAACCCATGTTGGGACGGTGATAAAAAAGGTGAAATTTGATGGCAGAGAGGCTCACAAATACATTGTTCGAAAAGTTTAGGGATAGTACTTAACTTTGCTATACCTCTATAATTCCTTACATCTGACTTACATCCTGATTTAAGTAACGGAATAACAAATTAATCTTTCCATAGCTTTGGAAAATAGCCACTTAATAGATAAGTTGAAGAGAATTGTGAGAGGATAAGCCAAATTATCAGCACAGTTTATAAGAATGCAAATAGGAACACCATCAGATCCACTGGATGTTGAAAATTTAAGCTTCTTTATAAAATATATAACAGTAGATGTATTGGTGCAAGGAAGTAAAACTGGTTGTTGTTCTTGTATGGGAAAAGGATAGTTGCGAGATGTGTTATATGTATCATCAGAATAAGTTGAGGCGAAAAAATCAGCGAACATATTGCAAATTACGGGCAAGAAGATTGTTTATCAGAGTAATCCATCGTAGACGAGAAATATTTGCTTTCCTTGTGCTGAGGTATGCATTGATTCATTTAATTCTTCAAAATATTATAAAATGATTCAACGATTCTATCAATAACACTAGCAGATTCATCAGAAGTATACAGAATATCTATCCAATTTGTATTGGTTAACAAAATATTTAAATTACCGTAGTCAGCTTTCTTAAAACAATACTCCCTTACACGTTTTTGACTTCTTTTAGGCATTATGCTGAATTGTAAATTGTATTTTAATTCAATTGTTGAATTGATTTAATGGCTTCCGAATGTTGAAGAAATATTTCTTGCTCAGAATTTCGCGGAATATATGAGCAGGTAATCAAAATTTGTTTGTGATTAAAGCATATTTTACGGCAATAAATTCAATATTATGCGAACAATGAAGATCGATTTCAAAAGAAGGAATATGATTTAAAACAGTGGCAGTTACTCTATCCCGTCTATGTATGTTAAAATTGTTGCAAAAAATTTCACTATTTAGAATGTTACTATTGAGTCATGTTTCGGTGAAAACGATTACATGATGATTGAACCCAAAACTTTGGATAAATAAAGATGTAAGTTTAGATTTAATTCCATTTACGTTTTGATAAACAATATTTAGCTGACTTTCACAGGAATGAACTAGTTTTTTGAGCTGTGAGATGAATTTGCTGGTAAACGAACAATATTGGAGGGCCGGGGATTTACATTGTTTATAAGTTCACGTATTAAGGCATATTTAGGCCAAAAATTCGGATCAATGACACGATCGAATACATCGGAAGGCACCATAACTTTAAATGAAGCAATGCTTCCCTGCTGAGAAATTTTAAATTTGTAGGCTCTAACATCAAGATTCAGGTTTAGATTATTTTTTATATAATGGACAATATCATTTGTTGAAGTTTCTTGTGCAAAACGTGATAGAAATACACAACAAAAAATTTTTTGGACATCACTGAAATAAACCTATCGCAAAGTTCGTTGTGCACGACGTATTTCGTTCAACATACATATTGTGTGTATTTTTATTTACACATATGTATGTGTTCTATTTCCAACGACAAATATTCGTTACGAAAAATTCGTCGTTCGTCCCAATTGTGTTTATGGCATTACAACTATCATTGAATAAGTAATTATAATAGAAGCAAAAAACTTTGGCTTTGAATATCTGGAAAAAGATTGAAAGTATGATACATATTTTTATAAACTCGTTGAAATTATATGTCTGCTGTTAAAATAAGATTAAGTATTTGCAACCATGTCATGTTACAAAACTTTTTTTATTGAGAAAAGATATCCGTATATATATATATATATATATATATATATATATATATGTATATATATATATATATATATATATATATATATATATACATTGTAGTCTATGAAATAAACCTAACAGACCTTAATTACAATAGCAGCATATATGAGATAACATTTTTTTGGCGACTGAGGAGGTTTCAAAATGCTCTCGCACTTACAGTGACTGTCGCACAGTGGACCATTTCGTGAGAAGGCGGCCAAAACTCATATTTTTGACTATCACCAATTGTATACCTCAAGTAGACACTTGTATACCTCAGCAACAAAAAATTTAAACTCTTCGAGTATTTTAACTATATAACAGTGAACAGAGCGATTCAAAATGTACATTTTCATTATGTTACTAAAATGGGAAATTTCTTAATTAGTTTTTAGTTTTTCAACATCTATAACTTTTTTGTTTTAAAACGATTTCTAAACAATATAATTGCCCAACTTGTTAGCTACGTTAGTAGCAAATAATATATTGACAACTTTTTGAAATAAATTTTTTTCCCCTTTAATTTTTATTTTCGTGCTGATTCTCCTTTTCCAAAAGTTATATATTAAAATTCAAAGTGATCAATTGAGGGGTTGTAGCTAGTTCCTGTGACAGTTTCACAGGAGCTAATGCAGATCATCAGGGAACCTTTACCCAACATTTCTTACATATATTATATATACATACATATTTATAGGTCTCCCATGAAGAATACTTACGCAGTAAAATTATTATAAGAAGATTAAAGAGAAGATTTATATTCTATGTTTGTAACATACGTTGTTTTCATGGAACCGTGTTTAGTGTGCCGACCATAGACTACTAATTACACATGACAACTGTGTATGTAGTGGTAATGTTTTCGACCGATGTGCGAGAGGGACAGCAAATTTATTTGCTTGCTATCTCTTTTCTTCTTCTTGTCGATATAAAATTACATATTTTTAAAAAAAAAAAATGTAAATTTCTTGGCAGTTTTATTGGCGCAAAATGGAAAATAGATGATTTTGCGCCAAGTTATTGCTCCAAGTTGGTAATCAATGGATGAAATATCATCTATAGTTTCATCCTTTATTACCAACACTGTGCGAAGATAAACAAAAGCACAGAACATGGTTATGAAATAAATAAAATTTTGTATTATATTTGGGGGATTCACACTGCAGTCATAGGGTCATAAGTCATAATATAATAGCACCAAAAAAATGACTAGTGTGAACAACCCGTCATAATTTGGTCTGCTAAATGAAGTTGTATATTTAAACTCTAACAGCTGCTGCCTTGTTATGAGCTGAATAATTTTTTTTTTTGCGGCGGCATATGGAAAAACGTTCAGTGGCTGCCAACTACGTAAGTTAAACGAAAAAAAATTTTTCACTTGTATATATTTAGGTTTTGCGGTTTAGTGCTCCTTTAATATAATTTGTGTTATAAAAATGTGATTTAATGTACAGACATATAGGTATGAATAATTTTTTATCCGCTTTTTAGTCGTGAAACATATATAAGTAACGGCGGCAAACATATACTATCTCCGTCTCGCCTAAAGATTTTCAGAGTTCGACTCAGATCTCTAGAGCTATTTTATGACAACACAAAAACATAGCTGCCAGAGTGCTATTATTTTATGACTTTTTATATGCAGCACAACAACAACTTTTTTAAACCATTCTAAAATTTTATGACTCTATGACAATATGACTAAATAGCACGAAGTGTGAATCCCCCAATTGTAAAAAGGTTGGATTTTTATGGATATTGAATATGAACTTTTACAAGGAGATTTTTTTTAGATCCAGAAACTGCAGCATGTATCACAGGTGTATATTTGGAACTAATAAGGCGATTCAACATTATATCACAAGTTCTAGCATGCAGCAGAAAGATATATGCAAAAAAATTTGGAGAATACGCAAAAAAAGTAGCTGTACTTTATAGTGAAAAATACTCATGGAGGTCTACGTCATCAACTGTCCATAACATTTTGTACAATGGGGAGCAAATAATTAAACACAATATGCTGCCAACAGGAGATCTATTTGAAGAAGCGAAAGAAAAAAGAAATAAAGACTACAAATTTTTTCGCGAGCACAACACAAGAAAAATTTCCAGAAGTTGTACTAATAAAGATCTGATTAATTTTTTATTATGCTCATCAGATCAATATATGTCGAATATTCCACAAAAATGGAAAACCAACTCTATTGAATTAGATATAGAAGCTAAACTACTTCTAGAAGATGAAAATCAAGGCTACTTAGCAGAAATATTTACTAAAATTTTCTTTTAATAATTATATTGCAAATAAATCGTTATATTTATCGTTTTAAAATTTCAAAAATACGTTTCACAATTTTAAATTTACAATGTCCATTTTGAACTTATAGATTATAGAAACTTGCATCTTCTTCATTAAAACCTTTTTATCTAAAGTAAATTTAATTAATGTTTTTTATTGTTTATGCTACTTAATGAAGTAAATTTTAATTCAAAACTGTTAAAAAAAATGAGCCTTCGACCTTTAGTATAAAAAATTTCACAGTTTGGCACTTTCTGATTTTTTCATATACATGCATAAGTTGTAAATGTGACTTAATAATATTAATATTATATCATGTTGTGTGTAAAACAAACTTTTATAACAAGTTTCAATACTTCACTTTTGTACTAAAAATAGCAAAAAACTAAAATGCGTTTTAAGTCCATCATAACTATTTTTCTAACTACTCGATTTCAAAGGTTTTTACTTTAACCTAAAGCCTATAGTCTCACCTAGTAAACAAAAAAAAAAAAAAACGCGCATCGAAATTCCAATCCGTTCAAATGTTATATATTTTTTACCGCCTTCTCGCAAAATGGTCCACTGTGCGGCGCACAAAATGAGCAGGATACAAAAAGAAATTTCACTATCTGCCTTGTCCAAGATGTCTTTATACATATTTATAAACTAAACTTATCAAAAGAGAAATAAGTACCAAAAAAGGTATTTTGTGCCCCATTCTCATTCAACATACATACAGTCCATAACTGTCTTACAACTGCCACGTAACCTTAGAATGAAATTCTATTTTCTGCAGGTTGGGGCGTTACGGCAAAATTTTCTTACAGTGAAGTAAGCATTTACACAGCTTGGCATATAACAGGTTCGAACAGCTGACACATTTAGTTTACATTTAAGATATCAACGTTCGGCTATGCCATGTTTAAATGTCTGGTTCTAAGGCTTACATTCATACTTGCAAGTGTAGTACTGAGTCAGTAGTTCTTATAAAATAAGTGCATACGCATATGCTAAACTTCTATAGGACCGTACACTATAAGCAGTAATTTAAGTAGTAGCGAATCAGTACTGCCTTACAGCAGAAATTTAAGGGTATATACATATAGTGTGTGTTTATAAGAATTTTCAGAAGTGTAGGGTTTAATTTTCTCAAGTTTTTTTTCCTTGCGTTTGGCAGAAAAATATTCTAAAGATGAATTCAAGGAGTGAAACGAAAAATAAAGAACTGAAATGGTGAACATCTTGGAGTGTAGGAAATTATCAACAAAAATTGTATATACACACACAAACACATTCACACAAAACGAACATATTACTACTAGTGTTAGCTAAGAAACTATGGTATATCAAAATTGCGGCGAACCAATAGGCAAACGATTGCTTAAGCCTTACGAACTCCCTATTGGATGCCTTTGTTTTTCTAAAAAAAATGTTTGTAACATTTTCAACCTTTTTGATTTGGCTGCGAAAATACCGTCGTGAAATGTTGTTTTATTGTTGGCTTCTTTCAGCTTTCTATTCTAAAATATTTTTTGCTCTGTAAGTGTACGTGTGTGTGTGTTTAACGTCATCTATATCCATAGTTAAATTTTTGATGTGTTTTTAACTAGGATTATGTTTTAGCAACAAAAAAAAGTTATTTATCAGAGAAACCGGAAAACTTTTGCCAGGATAGCAGCAACAACTTCCAGTTTTTCTCTTTTCAACTTGTTTGCATCCAAACAACGAAACACATCTATACAAGCATACGCACATATAATATATTAATATATTTATACTTTTGAAATATGTTATAAACAACATTGCGGTGGTTAAATTGGGTTGCTTTCATAAGAAAAGAAATTTTGAAGTATTATAGGGAAGAAGTTCATTTTTACAAAAAAGACTTTTACATGTAATTTTTTGGGGGTGGCATATTCCTAGCAAAAAAAGGGATATATGTTAAAATGAAAACATCCTCCATTTTTTTTATTCTATAAACAAATTAAGTAAGAATAAGTCACACAGTTTAAATTAATGTTATATTATTAAGGGTTACCTATCATAAGAAACAAAACAATTTTTACAACTTAAAAAAAAGCGCCTCTACTAAAAATCATAATTTAAAACTATTTTGTTATTAAATAAGAAAAGCTCAAGCAAGTTTAGACAACATACATATCAGAGCTTACAATGATAAACTTCATTTGGATATGACATTCATTTGGATATATATTATTTGAATATATTTAACAACTTTCTCTACGATAGATGAATATAAACTATCAATTTCATATCTATAGTTTATCGTACATGCAATATTCCTGCTTGCATAGACCCAGTAGCAAATAAAAACCCGGATTCCGGAGATCTTCCAAAACATAGATCACACGGAAAGAAAATTTCAATATTGAATTTCTTTTTCGAAACAGACTTCTCTTAAGTAAAATCTATATATATATATATATATATATATATATATATATATATCTATATGTACGAGTATGTGTATGATTATAAGATGGATACAGTAGCATTTCTATAGCATAACTACGTATCCATTCGGAAAATCTGAAGTTGTGCTGAATATGGCTGATATACAGTAAGCTGTGATGCAGATATAGTATACATACAAATACATTTGTATACAAATTCTTCAAAAATAAATTTTCCTTTAAGCATATAAATAAATATGTATATTTTAGATGATATTGAGTCTGCTTCTATACAAAAAATTTTCTGTCATACAAACAAAAAAAAAACTATTTTAGTTTATATTTTGTGGGGGTTTTTTAAACTCTTTAATTTTAATTATGTGCTAGTTATTTTTTACCAAAATCTTATTAAAAAATTCAAATTGATCAGTTGAGGGGTTTCAGCTAGTTCCTATGCGCATTTCACTGGGGCTAATGCAGATCATCAGGGAACCTTTACCCAACATTTCTTAGATCAACTAGAGATATTTATTTCAAACTTCCATATTAATAAATGGGAAGTCTAAAACATATATCAAAGTCAAAACAAGAACTCACTGATCAATTTTCCTTTTTTATTTTCTTACGTTTTATTTTACAACTGGTTGGTTTTTTGCCGACTCAAATTGTAGGTGTAAGAGAAATAAAGAACAACAACCAATAATTCTTTTAATATAAAAACAATTTATTTAGAGTGTTGACAACATAAGTTGTTTTATTGTGCACAAGCACTTGCATATTTAAATTAGTTTATATTTTGGGGGTTTTTTAAACTCTTTAATTTTAATTATGTGCTAGTTCTTTAGCCCCAGGGAAATGCGCATAGGAACTAGCTAAGACCCCTCTACTGATCAATTTGAAATTTTTAATAAGATTTTAGCCCCAGTGAAATGCGCATAGGAACTAGCTAAAACCCCTCTACTGATCAATTTGAATTTTTTAATAAGATTTTGGGAAAAAAGAACTAGCACATAATTAAAATTAAAAAACTATTTTATTTTGAGTTAGTACATAAAAATATTGAAGGCAACTACGTTCTGCAAATATATATGTATCAAAAAAAATTTTTAGGTGATAACAGATACCCCTTGCAACTATGCTTTTTAAAAATAAATATATCCCTTTTTTCCTTGACGTTATAATCTTTTATTGCCCATATAGTGGGGAAAAGCCCTTTTAAGTAGTGCCAACTGTTATGGCCAACATGGTTGTGGTGGCTGGCTGTGCACTTGTGGTGATAGAAGTCATCTGATGCGAATGATAGACGTCGCCTACGGGAGGTGATAGTAGTGATTTTATTATTTTTGTAGAAGGAAAACGAAGGTGCTGACTTTCCCCGTCACGGTTGAAAGAACTTTTATATACTTATAAATGCTTAAGCAAACAAAGACTTAAAAAGACTACGAAAATTGAAATTTGTTGAGCACTTCACAACATAAGACTTAGATATGACAAACGAAAACTCCTACTCCCGAAAATCCCTGGGTTCCACATGAAGAGTATTAAAAGGAAATAACGTTATTTCATGTAATTTTAAAAAAACTCTTATTGTTAAAATGAAACCTATTATGAAACAAAAAAGATTATTTAATGATTCAAAGAAACAGCAACTTGGTATAAAGTCGAACATACTCAGATTAAGTATTTGATTTAAGAATGTACTATTTTTAAGTCAATAATGAAACATTTTTATATAAAAAATTATAGCTTTAAAATTAAAAAATTAAAAGTTTTGAATTAATTACCGATGATTCTTATACTAAGAATGAAATGTTCTAATTTAATAATTGAGAGTTTCTAAGTTAACAATTGAATCTTCTACTATTTGTTATTAACATGTGAGAAAAACATATTAAAATATTTTACAATTTGTATAACAGCTGAAGGTTACCTTTTCAAAGTAAAATCTTGAATAACAAAGTGAAGATAGCATTTCTGAATTTTGCAAGTATTCTTTCAACAGCAAGGATTTATCCATGTGCCTTGCATCTATATTCAAACTACTCATCTACAAACATTGAAAACATGAACTGCTATTTGTTGGGAATACTTATAAATCTAGATAATAGTTCACTTAAAAAAAATACTAATTTTTTAAATACTTTAGAACAAAATTTATTTTGGTATTTCAAAACTAATTTCCTTGATGATATAAGAAAATATTTTCTTTTTTAAAATTATTTTTAATTTCTAGCAAAATCGATTTATTTAATTAAGAATGGAATATATAGAATATTTATTACAATCATTATACTAGCAAAACGAATCAATACTGATTACGAGGTCGCTGCGACATCTGATCAACGCTCTTTGTTCAATTTTCCAGTTTTCACTGCGGTCATAAAGAATACCAACTATTTAACCAATGATTTAACGAAAATATAATAAAATAAGTTCTCATATTAATTTTTAAGTTACCTTACTTTTAGTTAGTACGAAATTCACCAACTCTGATGACTATTATCCCAAATATTAAAATTTTATCTTTTCTTGCTCCTGAGCTATCGCCTGCTAAGATCAAAAGCTTTTTGTTATTTATGTCCGTGCAAGTTTTCTTTTTAAAAACACACACGTTTTAAAATTTTATTTGCGTTGTGGATTTTAAAATACTTTTTTTTACTACAATTCCAAAAACCTTTATTATAATAAGAAAATATATTTGTTTATATAATATATACCAAAAAAACTATTATACAATATATTTTTTTAATAATTAATGGTAGTGCAAATATTTTCATTATCAATAAACGTAAATTTATTGCACCAATTCTTTACTCAGTCATTAGAGCAATATCTTTACTTGCAATAATTTTTACTTTTAATTAACTTAATTGAATTGATTAATGTATATTCAAAAATTTGATTGAATGCATAAAACATAAGATATCGAAAGTGTGTGTAAAAATAAAATATGGCCCGCTTATAGCTTTTGTACGGCCGAACCGAATAAGACTGATGGCGTTCTAATAAGCGTTCCTGATCTTAGGCTTTTTGTGAATATGATCGGATTTGAACCGTTCGATTTTAAGATATCTCAAAACAACTTAAAAAAGCACTTCTCAAAATGTTAAAAGTTGTCCTACTTTTAAGCAGCTCCATCGAACTAATCAGCTCTTGATTTAGAAACCGCGCCGATCACTCTAAAAAGTAGTAAACAAAATTTTTATATATCCGATAAGTTAGTGTTTTCGATTCTTTTATAGTAAAAGAAAACTACATCAATCACCGCCTATTACGTCGGAATCGGTTGGTCAAATTTAACATTCCTGCTCGCACCACTCGTCATTATAATCCTCTTGTTATTATTTTTTGTAGATCTAATTATGCTTTTGCTGATCCGGTTATGAGACTATGTCGTGAATATAATTATTTGCCTGAATTCATTAACTGTTCTTTAAGAGCCAATATTGTGAAACGAAAAATTATTCTTTATCTCAATTCATAAAATGTGTAAATTGTGTATATTTAGTTCAAATAGCATATTAATAGTGCGTAAGGACTATATCCCTTGACTAAATAAAATAAAATAAATAAATAAATATATGGTATATTGTCTCGAGGAGATCAAAGAAAAAAACATATTACGATAGATATGCAGCTAAACTCAGCTGGAACCTACAGGAACGACCTTTTTTTATTTTTATTTTTATTATTTATTTTTATTATCTATGTACCATAGAAATGTTACGTTGTACTTCTAACTGATTTGTAAACGAAAGGCTTGCTTGATTCCTTAACAGCGAATATTGCGCATTTTAGCAATAACATCTACTGTTTATTCATTATATTATTATGGTATGAAATTTATTTGTTGGGTGGTTAAGCAATGTCTATATGCACTATAATGCATTTAATGCATTGCTTAACCACTCAACAAATAAATTTCATACTATAATAATATAATGATAGTATGTCAAATAGTTAATTTATTATATATAACGGGGTATCCATTTCGTGGCTTCAAAAGTATAGGACTGGAATTCGAGATCTGTCAAACTAAGTTGTTAAACCAATTTTTTTCTTCTCAATTGAAAGTCTGACATTGACGAAAATGGATCGCTTAACTATCACACAACGCATAAAAATTATCAAAACATTCTACAAAGATTGTGATTCTGCAACAGCCACATATTGTGCTTTAAGAGGAGATTATGGTTTACATAATCGTCAAACTACGCAAGCAATTGGAAAAATTGTGAAGAAATTTGAAGAAACTGGAGCGTTTACAAATATTGTAAGGCCTGTGCATCATTGTTTTGCTCCTTCCGCTGAAAATATCGCTGCTGTAAGTGCAAGTGTTGCCGAAGACCCGAATGTGGAATTAGAACTGTCTTATAGCACATTATGGCATATTTTGCATTTAGATCTACACCTACATCCATTTAAAGTCCAGCTCACACAACAACTGAAGCCAGCTGACCATTCACAACGTCGTAGATACGTGGATTGGGTGCTTGAACAACAGGCGGTGGACGGCGATTTTTCGAACAAAATTTTCTTTAGCGATGAAGCACATTTCTCACTCGGTGGGTATGTTAACAAACAAAATTGTCGTATTTGGGGTTCTCAGAATCTTCAATTAGTAATTGAATAGAGACCATTACATCCAGAAAAAGTAACTGTTTGTTGCGCTCTTTGGTCCGAAGGTGTGATTGGACCTTACTTCTTCGAACGGAACGACTGTTACCGTTAAAACGAGTTCTAAAATTCTGTTGGATAATTCAAAACATCTTCTTCATTGGTAACAGTATCGACAGACTTGTACAACACCACTTCGCCAGGAACCTTTGATTGTATAGCCATGTATAATTCAGTAACATCTTTGTTCTTTGCCGCTAATATTACTCTGGCACTCAACCATGCATGGCGTGTGTATTGTTGTGTAATGTACGTGAAAACACATTCAATAAATTCCTCTTTTGACTGTACGAAACGGAAAAAATCATTTGGCAATGTTATCTATCTAGTGTTATCAATAGGCATTGCACCGTTCCCAATTTTCGGCAATTGCTTAGAGAACTTATCAGCAGATGGGTCATTCTGCAACTGAACACGAACGTTGATAGTGAGTTTCGATATTTTAACAAATCTCCATATATATGAAGACTTTAAGCAAGCGTTAATTTCATCGGCAGCCGCCGATCTATGAATGACGGGCAATGTTTTCCTAAAATCGTCTGGCAATAAAATCAACGCACCACCAAACAGCTCAGAGTTATGTCGGAGATCTTTCATTCTTCCTTCCAATGCTTCAAAAGATTTCTTATTCGCGTATTCAAGCATATGATGTTCTCTGGAATGCGTGAACCGATTTTGTTTTTGCAAAATTTATACGAAAGTTGACGTCAATACAAAGGTTTTTATGTATGTTCCTGTATGTGTATTGGTTTATGAGTTATAGCCACTTTAGTGAACACTGCAATCATTTGAGTTAATACTTTGCAAAAATGAAATGCAATTCGTTTTTAAGTTCATTACAATTAAATTTTGATTAAACTATTAATTTAATTTATATACTTAACTTTTCTAAATCACAAATTCCGAGATCTATGAAATAAATTACATAGAAATACAACAGCAAAAACATAAATATTTAACTACATTATGCACAGCCCACGTCATATGCATGGGTACGCGCAGGATTCAATGACTTATGTGCGTCATTACGGTCGATCAGATTTATTTATAACATTTACGTGTAATCCGCCATGGAGTGACATTAAAGATAATTTATTCGCTGGCCAAAGTCCTACCGACCGCCATGATATCACTTCCCGTGTTTTTAAGCAGAAATTGAAAGCGCTTATGGGTTTTAGAGTGGAATCTAAAGTGTTTGGTGAAGTGAGGTTCTGGATATATTCTGTGGAGTGGCAAAAGCGTGGTTTGCCACACGCTCACATTTCAATATGGTTGGTGAATAAAATTACATCGCATGAAGTTGACAAAGTTATACGTTCTGAAAGTCCAGATCAAATAAGTGATCCTGAATTATATTATGTTGTTGTGTAAAATGTGATACACGGTCCATGCACAGCCCAAGTCGTATGCATGAGTACGCGAATAAGTAATCGGTTGAAGCTTTGGAAAGAACAATGAAAGATCTCCGAGACAACTCAGAGTTGTTTGGTGGTGCGTTGATTTTATTGTTAGGCGATTTTAGGCAACCACTGCGGTTCATTCTTAGATCGTCATCTGCCGATGAAATTAACTCTTGCTTAAAGTCTTCATATATATGGAGATTTGTTAAAATATTGAAACTCACTACCAACGTTCGTGTTCAGTTGTAGAATGATCTATCTGCTGATAAGTTCTCTAAGCAATTGCTGAAAATTAAGAATGGTGCAATGCCTATTGATAAGACTGGATTGATAACATTTCCAAATAATTTTTGCCGTTTCGTACAGTCAAAAGAGGAATTAATTGAATGTGTTTTCACTAACATAGCACAACAATATACATGCCATTCATGGTTGAGTGCCAGAGCAATTTTAGCGGCAGAGAACAAAGATGTTACTGAATTAAACATGGCTATACAATCAAAGATTCCTGGTGAAATGGTGTTGTACAAGTCAGTCGATACTGTTAGTAATGAAGGAGATATTGTGAATTATCCAACAGAATTTTTTAATTCGTTGGACATACCAGGATTGCCTCCGCATAATCTCCAAAGAAAGTTGAAGCCACTATTATTATGCTTCGTAATATAAATCGACCCCTTTTGTGCAATGGTACAAGACTTGCTATTAAAAGGTTGATGGCTTATGTAATTGAAACTACTATTTTAACTGGAAAATTAAAAGGCGAAGATGTATTCATTCCACGTATCCGAATGATTCCGTCTGATATACCATTTGAATTTAACAACTCCAGTTTCCTTTTCGCCTTGCGTTTGCGATTACCATTAATTAGGCGCAAAGCCAATCTTTAGAAATTTTTGGAGTGAATTTAGTGAATCTTGTCTTCTCACATGGACAGTTCTATGTAGCGTGTTCGCGCGTTGGCAAACTATCGGTTTTGTATATTTACACCGAAAATAGAAAAACAACAAATGTTGTTTACCACAGAACATAACAATAAAAGCAGTTTATCACTGATTTAAATGAATTCGAATTAATTTTTTTAATATCTTTTCTGCACTACGAAGTGTGCATGGGGTTCGCTAGTATATATATATATATATATATATATATATATATATATATATGTTTATATATATATTCATATATATATATATATATATATATATATATATATATATATATACCCATATGTATACATATATATATATATATATATATATATATATATATATTTATATATAAGCATATATATGTATATATATATATATATATATATATATATTTATATATATAAGCATATATATGTATATATATATATATATATATATATATATATATTTATATATATATATATATATATATATATATATATATATATAAATATATATATATATATTTATACATATATATATATATATATATATATATATAGATATACATATGAGTATATATATTTATATATTGTTACGTTTTTAGACCTTTTCGTAAAAACGGTTTTATTACTTATTCTTCTAGGATTCGTTTTATTGCATCAAATTAAAACACGGACAAATTAATTTTAGAAATATAATGCGGCAACAGTTTATTTATTACTTTATTAGCACGAGTATTTGTACTACTCAACACTTAGAGATGTTAACACGTCTATATTTGAAATCACACTTACTCGCTGAGCTCTGGTAGCGCCTTTCTATAGCAAAAATGACGTCGTCTGGTAACTTCGCGAAACTTCTGGGCATGGTGGTTGTACTTTACTTAATATGTAGCTATATACGTGTGTTTGTATACCTTACAATGCTGACTTGGGTGTTTTGCTTATGGTAACTATGTGTGGTTGTATGTATGAGTGTTCTGTGTGTTTTGCCTATGGTAACTATGAGTGGTTGTATGGATGAGTGTTCTGTGGTTTTGTTTCTTCTTCTGCTATGTGTATATGGTTGTGTGTACTTGTGAACCTGTTTAGCTTTATTAGCAGCGAATACTTGCATACAAGATCATTAAGAATAACATCTCTTAGCATTTATGTTGCTAGGTTTTCCGTTGTTGTTATTTACATATATTATTGGCACAGCCTCGAATGATTTTGTATATTCCGGAGTATTCTACTTCCGTTAATTTGAATATTATCTATATTGTGTTGACCAGGGTTGTAACATTTTGACAACTAGAGATTAATTGGCAGTGCTGCCAAGTACATATAGCTACATTGTCGTTTTATTTAAATCTATTTCTAATCTTTGTTACACTGCCGCCCACTTAAGCTTGTTCGAACCGAATAGGCATACAATCACCTCTTCCATAGTGCGCCAATCGTTCGAGATGTACTAACTTCATTTTCGACCTTGGGCCATTATGCTTCTGTATCCGGTATACAACGTCATTTACTCTCTTAATCACTTTATACGGGCCATCCCAGTGAGTCTGTAATTTTGGGGACAATCCTTTCTTCCGTTGTGGGTTATAAAGTAGAACCAATTGTCCTTCCATAAATCCCTCCGAATTTGCTGCGAGGTCATACCTAGCCTTCATCTTGTCACTGACCATCTTGATTCTATTACGCCCGAACTCATGCAGTTCGCTTAAGTCCTCCTTCTCTTGGGACGAAATAGCTCCTTCTTCTACAGTTGGCTTAACACCAAATTCCAAATCACCAGGTAGTTTTAATTCCGTCCCGAAGATAATTTTGGCTGACGTTCTCGATGTTGAGTCGTGTACAGCTGACCTATATGCCATCAAAAATTTGGGGATGTGCTCATCCCAATCCCTCTGATGGTTGCTCACTACTTTTCGTAGGTACTCTTCTAAGGTGCCATTGAACCTCTCTACCATGCCATCAGACTGTGGATGCAACGGCGTCGTTCTGGTTTTCTTTATCCCATATAACTCGCACATTTCCCTAAATATAGCAGACTCGAAATTCCTTCCTTGGTCGGAATGTAATTCTATTGGGACACCATAGCGACATACCCAGCTGTTGACGAATGCATTTAGAACTGTCTTTGCTTCCTGGTTAGGTATAGTATATACCTCTGGCCATTTACTGAAATAGTCCATTACCACAAGTACATAATGATTTCCGGCTTCAGTGACGGAAAAGGGACCTGCTACATCCATTGCGATCCACTCGAATCGTGCTCCTGAGTTGTATTGTTGCAGCTGTCCCCGGCTTCTTCTTACTGGGCCTTTGGCTGCTATGCACTGTGGGCAGTTTGCTATCCAGTCGGCTACGGCTTGTTGACATCCAACCCAATAAAAACGCTGCTTCAGTTTCTCAAGTGTTTTTGTTACTCCAAGATGACCGCCACTAAGTCCATTATGAAACTCCTGTAAAACTTTACTTATGTTGGAGTATGGCACAACTATTAAATTTGAAGTTGTTTTGCCATCTACACTTTCCCATACGCGGTATAAACACCCTTTTATTACCTTGAGGCTGTCCCACTGAGCCCAATAAGATTTAGCGAGTGGGCTTTCGCGCCAAAATTTCATTTCGGGATGGTCGTCTGTCCTCTTCTTTGGCCGCTATAATTTTCCTTAGTATACCGTCGTCCCTCTGTACCGCTGACCAGTCTTCATTAGGGCCGATGTGCATTAGCCGAACATCCACAACGCGTTCCTTTTGCTTGGTTCTGAGACAATGTTTACACTCTAAACAGCAGGGTCTTCTCGAAAAAGCATCCGCATTGTTATGCTTTGTGCCCCTTCTATGCTCAATGCTGATGTCGTAGCTCTGCAGGCGCTCAATCCACCTTGCCAGTTGCCCTTCAGGATTTTTAAACTGCAATAGCCATCTCAGTGCAGAATGATCGGTCCTTAATATAAAGTGTTGACCATACAGGTACTTATAGTAATGTTTAATGCATTCCAATACCGCCAGAAGCTTACGCCGTGTCACTCAATAGTTCTTCTCAGATTTTGAGAGTACACGGCTATAGTACCCTATGATCTCTCAGTGCCATTAACTACTTGGGATAGCACACCTTCTATGCTATAACCGCTCGCATCAGTAGCCAGCACAAATTTTTCTCCAGCTTTGGGATACGCTAGCACTGGTGACGCACATAATAATCCTTTGAGTTTCTGGAATGCATTTTCCTGTGACTCGCCCCAATGGTATGGTCTCGACTGCTTTGTCAGCTCATGCAGGCTTGCAGCTACACTGGCAAAATTTGGCACAAAACGTCTGTAGTATGTACAAAGGCCCAAAAAGCTGCGCAATTTATGGAGATTTTTAGGTTGATGCCAGTCCATTACTGCTTTTATTTTGTCTTCATCTGTTGAGATTCCGTCTGCTGTAACACGATGCCCCAAATACTTTACTTCTTTCTGGAACAATGCACATTTATTCAAGCTGAGTTTCAATCCAGCTGATGATATCCCATATTTTTGAGGTGTTCATCAAAAGTTTTCCCCATCACGATTATGTCATCTAGATAAACCAAGCATGTCTTCCAGTGAAGTCCTATCAGTACCTTCTCCATTAGGCGTTTAAATGTGGCCGGAGCATTCAAATGTGGCATAATTTTGAACTGCCATAATCCGTTATCGATACTGAAGGCAGTTTTCTCCTTGTGTTTCTCTGCAATCTCCACCTGCCAATATCCGCATCGCAAGTCCAGCGTAGATAACCATTTGGTACCAGCTAGCGTGTCCAAAGTGTCATCGATTCTGGGGAGCGGATAACTGTGCTTCTTGATTATGTCATTGAGCTTCCTGTAGTCTACGCAGAATCTAGTACTGCCATCTTTCTTTTTAACTAAGACTACGGGCGAACTCCAAGGACCAGAGGATGGGTCAATTATGCCGTCACGCTCCATTTCACTTACAAGCTCTTTTACTTTAACTCGCTTTGCTAGGGGTACGCTTCTGGGTGGCTGTTTAATCGGCCTAGCCTCGCCCGTGTTAATTTCATGTTTAACCAATTCAGTTCTACACTGGCCTTGGCTCCCCATGGCGAAGATACTGGCATGCCTTTTCAGTAACTGTTTGGCTTTATTTCTATCTGTCGCTGATAGACCTGCCACCCATTTCCCTACGTATTCCACAAATTTTCCACGTTCTTTTGCGGACTTCTCGAAGTTTATTATTGCCTCTGCTGGAGTACACTGGCCAACTTCGGAATTTTCTTTGATGACTTTTTCAATGTCTGATAAGTTAAGCACTCTTATAGGGACTATTCCTCCTTTACTAGTTTTCACTAGAGCTTTCGCTGTTATAAGCTCTCTCTTTAGATCTGCTGGTTCTACAACCCTCAACGGGTTGTCCTCACAACCTCCCTTCATACGCACCCATATGACTGCTTCAGACTGTGGCGGTAAGGCGTGACTCTCAATAGCAAATACTCTTGTTACTTGCGGTTTGCTGTCATATCCAACATCAAGGGGTATTTCCACATTACGCCAAATCATCAGCTGTTGTCCCATATGTAGATTAATGCCATGGTTAGCCATAAAATCGGCTCCAATAATAACCTCATCGACAATATCGGCAACAATAAACACATGTCTCACGTTGATGTTGGCTGTAGTCACCTTCACTTCAATCTTACCATAGACAGTGGCAGGCTCTCCAGCAGCTGTGCGTAGCCGTATATTGCTTAACCGCTCGTATTTCCCCTTTACTATATCGGGTCTTATTATTGACTACGATGCCCCTGTGTCAATGGTAAGTACGTGCTTTTCTCCGTTGATGTGTCCGGACGCAGTGAGGTTGCTATTTTTCTGCTGCATCACTGATATGGAGATTGTGGGGCCCGCGTTTGTGAGAGCTAGCTCTTGCCCCTTAGTGCTAGCTCGTTTTAGTTTAACGGGGACTCTTGTGATGTTGTTTTGTTCACCCGTTTGCTGTTTCTTGGTGGCGAAACAGATCTACCTCTCTTCCTTGATGCTTTGCAGCTGCGCTGAAAATGACCGATCTTTCCGCAGTTAAAGCACTTAGGCATTTCTTTGATAGCATTTTCTGCCAGCAGTTGTCGCATTGCCTCCTTAACGCAAGCACCTAGGTTGTTATCCTCCTCAGACAAAACCTCCACATTCCGCACTTGGCTTGAACACCATCCTTGCAGTCTCTTGAGCCAGCGCAAATGAAACAGTTTCACCGAATTTGGATTTCTGCGTATCGCACACCGCCAGTTTAACATCAGAGTTGCGAATGCCATTAGCGAAAGCCTCAGTTCTAAAGTGGTCCAGGAACGGGTGACTCTTGCCTGGATATGTGAGCTGCACTAAACGCTCGATTTCCATTGCGAAATCTTGTAGAGATTCGTTAGACTTCTGAGCTCTACATCGCAATTACATTCTGTATAAATCGCGCTTGTGCTCACCACCATACTTGCGCTGCAATACTGTCATTATTTCATTATAGTTGTTTCTGCTGCTTACTGGCACAGTCTCAAGTACCTCTGCGGCTGTACCCTTTAAGGACAAAACCAACTCTATGGTCTTTTCTTCAGCATCCCATCCATTTCTGCTAGCAACCGTCTCGAACTGGAATTTGAAGAGGCCTAATGGTACGCTGCCGTCGAAGCATGGCGCTTTTTTCCGCGCAGAAACCTCCGCCACTGCTCGTACTGGCCCGCCTCTACACTCCAGGTTATGCACTTTGTCCCCTAGAGCATGTAATTTCTCTTCGAACTCCTTTGCATGCTCCTCCAGCTCTGAGAATTTATTCTCAATAGAATCCACCCTCCTGTTAATGGCTTCAGAAACAAGGGTCTCGTTCGTGGCTTTATTTGACTCCTGTATTTCGGCTACAAGCTTTTCCTGCATCTGCTGAGAGTTCTATTTTATTTCAGCTATTTCGGCTACAAGTTTGTTACTGTTGATCCTTGATGCCTCCTGCATCTGCTGAGAGTTTTGTTTTATATCAGTTATTTCGGCTACAAGCTTGTCACTGTTGATCATTGATGCCTCCTGCATCTGCTGAGAGTTTTGTTTTATTTCAGTTATTTCGGCTAAAAACTTGTCCTGCATCTGCTGAGAGTTCTGTTTTATTTCACTTTGTGCATCACTGACTCCTTTTATCTGGATCATCATAGAAGCGAACATTGAATTTATGTCCATGCTGCTGGTCGTGGCAGGAGGGCATACCTGCACATCGTCTTTGTCCTCAAATTCGTTTGTCCCGATGTCCATGCCGCGATTCTTAAACTCATCTATCAGCCCCTTCTGCAGTTTAGCCTTGTTACCTGCAGTTGGCAATTCCAGCTTACTGGGCTCCTTTTTTAGCTGTTCAACTTTTATCTCATCAAATTTCATAATTATTTATTTTAATTTTTTATTGTCCTTCTTTTTTCCTTAAATTGCAATGTCATTTAATTATATTTGCAATCCCACTTCTGACACCAATTGTTACGTTATTAGACTTTTTCGTAAAAACGGTTTTATTATTTATCCTTCAAGGATTCGTTTTATTGCATCAAATTAAAACACGTACAAATTAATTTTAGAAATATAATGCGGCAACAGTTTATTTATTACTTTATTAGCACGAGTATTTGTACTACTCAACACTTAGCGTTGTTAACACGTCTATATTTGAAATCGCACTTACTCGCTGAGCTCTGGCAGCGCCTTTATATAGCAAAAATGACGTCGTCTGGTAACTTTGCGAAACTTCTGGGCATGGTGGTTGTACTTTACTTAACATGTAGCTATATACGTGTGTTTGTATACATGACAGTGCTGACTTGTGTGTTTTGCTTATGGTAACTATGTGTGGTTGTATGTATGAGTGTTCTGTGTGTTTTGCCTATGGTAACTATGAGTGGTTATATGGATGAGTGTTCTGTGTGTTGTTTGGTTTTGTTTCTTCTTCTGCTATGTGTATATGGTTGTGTATACTTGTGAACCTGCTTAGCCTTATTAGCAGCGAATACTTGCATACAAGATCATTAAGAATAACATCTCTTAGCATTTATGTTGCTAGGTTTTCCATTGTTGTTATTTACACTTATTATTGGCACAGCCTCGAATGATCTTGTATATTCCGGAGTATTCTATTTCCGTTAATTTGAATATTATCTATATTGTGTTTACCAGGGTTGTAACATTTTGACAACTAGAGATTAATTGGCAGTGCTGCCAAGTACATATATCCACATTGTCGTTTTATTTAAATCTATTTCTAATCTTTGTAACAATATAAATATATATATATATACTCGTATATATACATATATACGAGTATATATATATATATATATATATATATATATATATATATATATACATATATATATATATATATATATATATATATATATATATATGTATATGTATGCTGGTATACTTATATGTCTATATATATATATATATATATATATATATATATATATGTATATATATATATATATATATATATATATATATATTAAGATAAAGTCCGAAACGTCACTTGCTAAGCACTGATCATGGTTCAAAGAAAACTGATAGCGCATTAACATCTTCAAAACTTTTTTCTTCTGGTATGATGTAGATACCTTCAAAAAATCTAAACACAAACGCGTGTAAATGATAAGGCAAAGATTTATTTATTTATAATTTTTAATGCAAAAAGTTTTAAATTATTATACATTTAATAATAAAACTAAAATTGGTTTTAGTTTAAAGTTTTGTGTCATTTTCTTTTCTTTAGTTAAATCTTCAGAATTTTGTTGATTTAGACTTCTGATTTTTAGAAACATATTCGCACGAAAATATATTTTTTTTATTTGTTCGATGGAATTTATGTGTTCGGATTGTTCTTAATGGATTTTTAAGTTGTCTTTTTCAATTAATTCTCTATTAGTATTTGTAAAGATTTCATATAATTCTTTTATGTAGGACATCATTTCCTGTATTGGCTTTGAAAGCCCGCCTTCACTAAATAAAATTAAAAAAGAGTTCGGCATTTCATAGGACTGTAATACCTGATACCACGTTTTTTATCTTCTGGCTTGTGTAGCCAGCAAAGTTCTTCAAGTCATCGTTTAGTTGGAATTACGCCTGCTTTAAGTAATCTTTTTTTTAGCGAAACTCTTAATATAATACTTTTGTAACCCATTTAGTACTTCAACGTGTTCTCGAAATCTTCCGCTTTATAATGATATACGCAGATTTGAGAAATATGCGGATGGAATCTCTTATAGCCACGGAAACACAACACGGCACTTCATGTTGTTTATTTGTTTATAATTATATGGGATATTCACACTTCGTGATATTTAGTCATATTGTCATAAGATTTTAGACCAGTTTAAGAAAGTTTTTGTTGTGCTGCATATAAAAAAGTCATAAAATAATAGCACTCTTGCAGGTATGTTTTTGTGTTGTCATAAATTTCTCTAGAGATCTGAGTCGAAGGGCTTAAAATCTTTAGGCGAAACGGCGATAGTATATGTTTGCCGCCGTTACTTATATACAATTCACGACTAAAAATAAGTTAAAACATTGTTCATAGCTATATGTCTGTACATTAAATTACATTTTTATAACATAAAAAATATTAAAAGAGCACTAAATCGCAAAAACTAAATATATACAAGTGAAAAACTTTTCTCTTTTAAATTACGTAGCTTGCAGCCACTGAACGTTTTTCCATATGCCGCCGCAAAAAAAAAAAATTATTCAGCTCATAACAAGGCAGCACCTGTTAGAGTTTATATATACAAATTTATTTAGCAGGCAAAGCTATAACGGGTTGTTCACACTTGTCATATTTTTCGTGCTATTATTTTATGACTCTTTGACTACAGAGTGAATAGTTTCTAAATTGTTTTAAATTTGATTATTATTTTAAATTTTATTGACACAAATCCCCGAACATAACTTTTTCACACAATCTTTATATAAAGGTACGATGCGTATACAAATATAATGGATCTGCGCAATACGCCATCTGTTTTCTTTGTATTGGACCTCAAAAACGACATGTAAGAAGCCAAAAAGTTATTATAAAAAAAATTCGGAGCATTTGTGGGAAAAAGTGACAGTGACACAAAATACATGTGTTCGTATTTTAAATTATTTACGGATCACTCGAATAATAGTTTCCATTAAAGAGCACCAAATTAAATTGAAAATGAATATATAAGTCTATAGCAAAAAACAAATTAATACGTAAATAATAAATAACAAAAAAATTCTTCCCGTTAACACAAGCAATAAATAATGAAAAAGTATACCTGCTGCTACTGAAATAAAAGGTTTGATCAGTAAAAAAACATACTTGTCGTCAATATGAAGTTGATTTTGATATTTTGATTCTGCTTTAACCATCGTAAGGTAAAGATAATTTTGTTCTGCTATTCTTTTGTATTTAATCATTTATATATAATGATCATTAAAGTAAATATGTAAAGTAAAACTAAGTTAAGCAATTGAAACTGTATGTTTTTTACAATTAAAACTAAATGAATTATTAAATAAAATTTTATGAGAAAAATAATACATTGAAGTATTATCTTAACTTGAAAAAATCTTCTACAACGTCATAAGTCATAATATAATAGCATGACAAATATGACTAATGTGAACAACCCGTCATAACTTAGTTTGCTATTTCAAACGTCAATCTGCTGATAAGATAGCAAAAAATTTTGATATAAGCTGAATACATTTTATTTGCGGCGGCATACAGTAAGCTGTATAGTGGGAAAAAATAAGAAAATAAACTTTCGAATTTATCAATAAAATACATATGAGATGAAAGCTGACACTTCCACGATTCCAAAGGTTTGGTTTTTCATGTGCGTTACACATATAAAAAGTTATACGGCTTTAAAGTCGAACTATTTTCATAATTTTTTCATAACTTTTAAGTAAAAAAAATGGGTTTGGAAAAATTAATATAAAAAATTAATTTTTCAATGAAAATGCTTGCAATTATATTTGTTTTATTCAGAAATGTAGCAGAAACAATGAAATAATCTTAAAATTTAAATATTTATAGCAACACTGTAAGAAAAACTGTAAAGAATTTAGTCAAAATATGTACTTAAAAAAAATAATCAGCTTCGTTGGACCCGAAAAACTAGGCTCATCACAAAACGACTTTTATGCATCAATAATCTTATTTTCTGACATATACTATATACTAAAATATGTATAAGAAGGCTTAGGTGTTTTTTTTATATTTTTATTGATAGATTTTGTTGATAGTTTTAATGTTTGATAATGTATGATTATTGGCGAACAATTGAAAATAATTAAATTATCGTAAGATTCAGTGCTTGAAAAATGTAAGTAAATTTTTCTTATACATATATAAATTTAATAATATCTAAAACTCTTTTATTTTTCAGCAGCCAACGATATGCAAATAGTGTAGAGAATTAGAAATTTGTTTGCGAATTATACGACGTATATTTTGTGTGATGTGTATAATTTAAAATAGTGATATTAGTGCGATGAAGTTATTCCTACTTTCCACGAGTGATCAAGTGAATATAAAAATGGAAGGAATAATATGGAAGTGTTTCTTTTAATTAATTCAAGTGAGAGAAAAATAATTTATATGAATGTATGTATCCGAACATAAGGTAAAACTCTAAGTTTTTATGTAGGAAATATGGCTTTGCTTTTTGCCCCGGAACGTGGTGAGAAAAAAATGGTTTAGGCCTATTGGGGAAGCCAGCCATTTAAAAAAATTGGCTACGCACTAAGTGTAGTACCTCTATGGTAGTGTGGAAACCTACACAATATCAACAAGATTTGTTAATAAATAAATAAAATTTAGTAGTAAATTTTAAAGAACTTGAATTTTTATTGAGAGTAAAATAAATTTAAGAACATTACTGCATGGTTTTTATAAATATTTTTTTAGACGTATAAATTTTGAATCTTATTGCATTTCCTTTAACAATTTTCTACTCTAATGTTTTCCAGCTACTTTCAGATTTGTTTCCAATAACCTTTTTCTTTAGCGAATTCTTTGTAGACACTGTGACCCTAAAAAAATATATATATCTTTTAATAATTTTAAATTAGGTTTAATAAACTATTAATCTCATAGAGATTACATTTATAAGTTCCACATTTTTTATAACAGAATAATACTTACATTATATACACTCTTGCTTATAACTATACAATCTTTTCGTTTCTTTGATATGCAGTTCACCAATTGCTTTTAGATCTTTATGCAAGTTATGAAAACGGTCTAATATTCATTCAACAGGTTTTCCATGACTTGTGCTCTAACCAAAAATTTATTTTCATAATATTGGTTTCCAATTTTCTTATTTGCCACTAAAATTGACAAGGGCGCTCAGGTTGGAAAAACACTATTTCATAAACGATAAAAGAAAATTGTTCTTATTTGTTTTAAATAAATAAATATGTTGACAAATATAAATACCTTTACATCTATTTAGCATATAATCAGTTAAAAAATAATATATTTAGAAGGACTGGGAGAACATGAAGGATTCGAAGCTATCAGTAACATCGGGGTGTAGAATAGGAAGATGGATCTTTTGGAAATTATCAGTAGTTTTGTGCACTTCCAAATTCTCATTGAAGTCAACGCAAGCCTAGTACGGAAATATATGGAATAAAAAAATGTATATAAGTAAATTTTATATGGGATCTACAATAGCAAAGCATAGCTTTTGTTAAAAATAAATTATACGTACCGCCTTCTTCTAAGTCTGTGGAATTTCCAACTTTGTTGCAGCAGTTCAACTTAACACGTTGGCTGCCACGTCGCACGTTTTCGTGCGATACACCTAAATGATACCCTGATGCCACGTCGCACATTTTCGTACATTTCAATATGGAATTTTATATTAAATTTGGATTCTCTGGCTTGTGGTGAATATTTTGTTGTTATCCCATGGCCGCTGGGTATTTTTAATGGCCATGTCACACGAAAATGTGCGACACAAAAATAAAGTTATAACTGCAAAACTAGGAACCAAAATAAATTCCCGAGTAGTCAAAACTTATTTTTAGGCACTAAGAAACAAAAAAGAACAAAAATAAGTTGTTGGCCTCAGGTGACCAAAATTGTTAAATGACATTGCTACTGAACGATCAAAATTCTACAAAGGCTTTGGCAGCCAACGTGTTAAATTGTACCTCTGATTAGAAATTGATTTTTTTGACGCGATCTTCTATGATTTCAATGAAACTCTCATTCCCGGCTTAATTTATAGTTTAAGGTTCTCATTACTCCTGTGAGCATTTCTTTTTAGCGCCTTAGCCATCTATTAGCATGCACTAAGCACTTGTTTCGCCTCCCATAGTCCCATTTAATATATGTATCCAGGTTGATTACGTGATGATCAGTGCGACAATTTATATTTTAAAAACATTTAACTGTCTCTAACCATAAACAATTACTTTTTTGAGCACTAACATTAATAAAAATTAAACACAAAGCTAATTTGAAAGAATTTCAATCCTTTGGGAATCTTGGCTCATTTTTATGTTGATTTCCTTACGGTATTCACCGCCAGCCACAATTTAGGACTTTTGATATATTCTTTTAATGTTTATAAACAGTTTAATATTGTCTTAAAATCACTTAACACTTATTTTTATTATTTATTTCGCAACTTTTCATCTAAACGAAATTTTTGTTTAATTTTCAACCACCATTATTTGCTTAAATTGTAAAACATATGTTTAGAGATTACCATATATAGACATTTCTTCTAACATATTTATTCAGCTTTGCGTGTACATATTTTGTACTCGTTTGCACTATCGTTAGGCAAAAGCTGATACGGGCAAAAATGAACTGTCATATTTGCGTATTCTGCTCATTTTGTGTGCCAAGCTAAACCTAAGGATATGAACCAACTTAGCATTACTTATTCTCCCAACGAAGACCATTATAGATATGGAATTTCACCTTTACATTGTTTACTTAGATGCTTTGAAAGCATGTTACACATTGCATATCGGTTGAATTTTAAGACTTGGCAAGTTTGGAATGATAAGAAAACACTGTCTAATAAAAGAAAAAAAAACAAATTCAAGATAAATTTCGATCTGAGATGGGATTAACAGTGAAATCTAATTTTGGCACTAGTAATGTTGGCAATACAACTCGAAAATTTTTTAACGAATTCAAAAAATCGTCCGAAATTATAGGAGTTAATGAAAAATTGATAAATAATTTGAATTTAGTCTTAAAATTCTGGAAAACTTCTCTGGAAAACCTATAAATATATCTAATTTTAAACAGCTAACGGAGGAAACTCATGAAATATATTTAAATAACTATGATTGGTATTATATGCCATTAACGTTGCATTCATGGTTGTGAAAGTATAAAATATTTTGCTATATCACATAAAATATTTTGGTTTACCTATTGGTAATATTTAAATATCTGTATGAAATAAACATTTTCAAATATTTTCTTAGCTTATTTTAGGAATTCTTTCTGAAGATGTTTTATAATGTCTACACAAAATGACATTCTAAACACTCGAAAACATAGCGGAGAAAATTGTAATCAAGATTTAATGAATAAACTCCTAAGATTTGCTGATCCATTAAATTCATCTAATAGAATTGTGACTGTTTTTATTTCATAAAAAACCTATCACGCTACATTATTTTGTATGTGAAATGATAGATTTAAAATCTAAAAAATAATAATTACTATAATGGGGGAATTTTCAGTATTTAATTGTCCCCGCACCGGAAAACTAAGAGGATTTCTAAAACTATTAATTCATTTTCGAAAATAGTAGGCCAAGAGAGATATGTGCCAAAAATTTCATTAAGCTACCATAATTCCTTCCATTTTTTTTCCACTTTTACTATGGGAACCGTTCACTGTGCCGCATACGGAAAACGTTCAGTGCCATCCAGCTACGTAAGTTAAACTACAAAAATTTCTCCATTGTATAGGATTATTCACTTTGCGATTTTAAAAGTAAACGTAAATAAAACACATATAAAATACTTTTTTTCATGATATTTCTTTTTTATTATAAAGTTTGAACGTTGACGTCATGTGTGAAACACTACATCATTTAAATGACCACCACGCGAAGTGTTGCAAGCATTGATTCTTTTGAAGTAATTTTCGACAACTTTTTGACACATATTGGGTGGTATCTCAGCGATAACTTGACGAATGTTGGCTTTTGAGTGCTCAAGGGCTAAAGGTTTATCTGCATAAACACGGTCTTTCGCGTAGCCCCACAAAAAAAGTCTAATGGTGTCAAATCGCATGATCTTGGTGGCGAGTTGATATCGCTACGACGAGAAATTATGCGGCCAGGAAATGTCTCTTGCAATAAAGATATATTCGCTAGAGTTATGTGGCACCGTTTTATTGAAACCACATATTCTCCAAGTCGTATTCTTCAGTAGCAGGCAAAAAAAAGTTGGTTATCATAGTCCTAATTCCTGAGAACGACGAGGAATCGTCATATTCGGTCTTCAAATTTCTTCACAATTTTGCCAATTGCTTGCGTAGTTGGACGATTATGTTAACCATAATCTCCTTTTAAAGCACGATATGTGGCTGTTGCAGAATCACCATTTTTGTAGTATAATTTGATAATTTTTATGCGTTGTGTGATAGTTAAGCGATCCATTTTCGTCAATGTCAGACTTTCAACTGAAAAGAAAAAAATTAGTTTAACAACTTAGTTTGACAGATGCCGAATTCCAGTCCTATACTTTTGAAACCACGAAATGGATAACCCGGTATATATTTAGTATTTGTGATTAGTTCTCTTCTTTTATTTTTTATGTTATAAAAATTTTATTCAATGAACAGGTTCATGAGTTGTAGCCATGTTAGTGAACACTGCAATCATTTCAAAATATTTAAGTTATTATTTTGAAAAACTGAAATACAATTCGTTTTTAAATTCATTATTTGGAAAGATCAATGAAAGATCTCCGAGATAACTCTGAGTTGTTTGGTGGTGCGTTGATTTTATTGTTAGGCGATTTTAGGCAAACATTGCGGTTCATTCTTAGATCGACATCTGCCGATGAAATTAACGCTTGCTTAAAGTCTTCATACATATGGAGATTTGTTAAAATATTGAAACTCACTACCAACGTTCGTGTTCAGTTACAGAATGATCTATCTGCTGATAAGTTCTCTAAGCAATTGCTGAAAATTAAGAATAGTGCAATGCCTAGTGATGACACTGGATTGATAATATTCCCAAATAATTTTTGCCGTTTCGTACAGTCAAAAGAGGAATTAATTGAATGTGTTTTCACTAACATAGCACAACAATATACATTCCATGCATGGTTGAGTGCCAGAGCAATTTTAGCGGCAAAGAACAAAGATGTTACTGAATTAAACATGGCTATACAATCAAAGATTCCTGGCGAAGTGGTGTTGCACAAGTCTGTCGATGCTGTTACCAATGAAGGAGATGTTGTGAATTATCCAACAGAATTTTTGAATTCGTTGGACTTACCAGGATTGCCTCCGCATAATCTCCAATAGAAACTTGAAGCCACTATTATTATGCTTCGTAATATCAACCCACCCCGTTTGTGTAATGATACAAGACTTGCTATTAAAAGGTTGATGGCTTATGTAATTGAAGCTAATATTTTAACTGGAAAATTAAGAGGCGAAGATGTATTCATTCCACGTATCCCAATGATGCCGTCTGATATACCGTTTGAATTTAACAACTTCAATTTCCTTTTCGCCTTGTGTTTGCGATTAGAAACTTGTGGAGTGAATTTAGTGCATCCAGTCTTCTCACATGGACAGTTCTATGTAGTGTGTTCGCGGGTTGGCAAACCATCGGTTTTGTATATTTACATCGAAAATGGAAAAACAACAAATGTTGTTTGCCAGAGAGCATTACAATAGCAGTTTATCACTGATTTAAATGAATTCGAATTAATTTTTTAAATTTATTTTTGCACTACGAAGTGTGAAGGGGGTTCGCTAGTATATATATATATATATATATATATATATATATATATATAACCATTTTTCTTTTACAGCACAAGATTCTCGAAATATATTATAATAAAATTCAGTGTAGAGATACAATATTGTGAATAGCTTTTCTATTTTTATTTCATTTCAATTATTTTCTATTCTTGTTTCATGTACAAGTAACGGTGGCCAACATATACTATCGCCGCACAGTGGACCATTTCACGAAAAGGCGGTCAAAAACCTATAACTTTTTACCGGATTGGAATTTTGATACGCAGTTTTCTTTGTTTGCTAGGCTTTAAGTTAAGCTAAAATCCGTAAAATCGACCAATTACTAAAATATTTATGATGGATTTAAAACGAGTTTTAAGTTTTAGCTATTTTTGGTACAAGATTGAAGTATTGAAACTTGTTATAGAAGTTTGTTTTACACACAACCTGATATTTGGAGTCACGTTTACAACGTATACTTATTAATAATTTAAAATTTTGTCACAAGGTGCCAAACCTTGGCCCCTGTGAAATTTTTAATACGAAAGGTTTAATGCTCGTGTTTAAAACAAGTTTGAGATAAAATTTAGTTAATTAAATGGTATAAACAATACAAGCATTGATTAAATTTACTTTATATAAAAATGCTGTAATGAAGAAAACCTAGATTTCTATGTAAGTTCAAAATTGAAATTTTATGTAAACTTTTATTATAGATTGTAAATTTAAAATTGTCAAATATATGTACTTAAAATCTTAAAACGATAAAAAACAATGTTAGGCAAAATTATTATTATTTAATAATTTAGTAAATATTTTTTTTAACTAGCCTTGATTTTTATACTCTGGAACTAGTTTAGCTTCTACATCTAGATCAGTAGAGTTTGTTTTGCATTTTTGTCGAATATTGGACATATAGGGATCTGATGTGCATAATGAAATAGTAATCAGATCTTCAATAGTACAAAATCTGGAAATTTTGCTTGTGTTGTGCTAGCGATTTATAGATCTCCTATTGGCAGCATATTTTGTTTAATTATTTGCTCCCCATGGTACAAAATTTTATAGGTAGTTGATGACATAGATCTCCATTAGTGTTTTCTCGCTATAAAGTATGGCTTTTTTTGCGTATTCTTCAACCATTCTTGCATTTATCTTCCTGCTGCATGTCAGAAATTGTATTATAATATTAATTCCACTCCTGTGATATACGCTGCAGTTTCTGGATCTGAAAGAAATCTCTTTGCAGTATTTCTATCATTTTTGTATCCTTCTCCTTGCTTTTGTTGATCGATCATTGGACCTAGTTCTAAATAGTTTTTAAAATAAATTTCTTGTCTTCATTCTTCTTCATATTACTGCAGATATTTCTTCATTGATATTCTGAAGTTTGCGTCTTCGAGTTCTTTCACTACATTCATCTATTTGTTTTTCTGGTCGATCCTGTTTGCCGCATTTGGTATTTGTAGATATAATATCGAAAACAAGTTCCTTTGAGAACCATGGCTACGTTCGTACATCCTTTCCTTGTTATAAGAACATTCAATATCGCGTGCTTTCAATCTCCTTCCAAAATTTATAATAATTTGGTTGCGTAGATCAATTTCTTCTGTAGCGCATATTTTAAAAATTTTATTGTTTAGTATATGCATTTCGATACCGAAAGTCAGTCAAGAAACGAACATGTACACACGCGCTTATACGCAGGGTGCGAAATCTATAGCGCAAACAATAGACGTGAACCGTTGAAGTATCGATTTTCTAAAAATTTCCTATTTAATTTTTAATGGGTTTTGATTTTGTACTTCTAACTGTAACAGTGCTTGTTATATGTCAATGATTTTTACCATAATATGTTGAGGTATGTTCTTTATTAGACAACTTATCTTGTCAACACTCTAAATAAATTGTTTTTACATTAAAACAATTATTATTTCTTGTTGTTCTTTATTTCTCTTACAACTACAATTAGAGTCGGAAAAAAGCCAACCAATTGTAGAATGAAATAAAAACGTAAGAAAATTAAAAAGGCAAATTGATCGGTGAGTTCTTCTTATGACTGTGATGTTTGTTTTTAAGCTTCCCATTTATTAATGTGGAAGTTTGAAATAAACATCTTTAGTTATTTTAAGAAATGTTGGGCAAAGGTTCCCTGGTGATCTGCATTAGCCCCAGTGAAATGTGCATAGGAACTAGCTAAAACCCCTCAGTTGATCACTTTGAATTTTAATAAATAACTTTTGGGGAAAAAAGAATCAGCACGAAAATAAAAGTTAAAGAGTTAAAACGACAATTCTCAAAAACATGTAATACAATATCTATTTATGAAAAATTGGGCATTGTGTCTACTTAATAATAATTATTGCTTCTGCCAAGTAGTTGTAAAAATAAAGTTCTCACCGTGGAACCTTGATCAATGCTTTAACCTGTTTTAAAATATTTTTCCTCAAACTTTGCATTAATTAATTTTATTTTTAAACTTGTTCCTAAAACGGTAAAAATGTACTTTTCCCATGAAAACTTGTATATGTTTTTTAAACCAAACCAGCACAATATACAAAGAAATTAATTGTGTTTTATAAGGGACCAAAGTAAGTTTCACACCAAGGGTTGTTTCGTAATGTAGTACATTGTCAGGACAGTGGTCAGTGGTGTTTGAAATATTAAGAAGACAAGAAATTGAACTTTGCGCACATCTTTAAAAAAATTGCACCAAAGGGGGTTGTTTCTCATGGTTCTTTAGTATTTTTAAGGTCAATTTTTCTCTTTATTTGAAAGATATATAATAAGAATAAAAACTAGTTTATCTAATATTATAAAAAGTTTTTTTTTTTTTTTTGGGAAAATGTAGAAAATTCTTGGAAAACAAAAAAATTTGTTAAATGCAGTATGTGTTTTCTCACTTGCTTTCTAGTCCCATTAATGGAAGGGTTTTTATTTGTAGTAAGTATTTGTTGTCGTTAAGGAATACATTGTCTTTTTTTACTTTTCAGTTCGTAAGTAAATCTTAAAAGATTTCTTACTAAACGGATGAATAAAAGGACTTGTTGCTTAAATAAGGTAAAAACTTAATATTCTCACACCATGCAAAACATGGATATGGGGAGGGGGTTATATCAAATCGCTTTGAAAAGGAGAAATAATATGCAAATATGTCACTGGAAAATAATAAAAACTAGTTTTTATATTGTCAGTAAGTAACAGGATTATGAGAAGAAATCTTGAAACTTATATCAAGACTTTCACAATATTTTTATAATAGTCGAACTCTCTAAAACATAAATATATAACTTAACAAAACAAAACTAAATTCTTTATATGATCTATGTTTGTTAAAACTGCAAATGTTTCTATATAAGTATTTTAGAAAGCGAAATCACACAAATTTTAACAGTACGATCCGGAAACGCGTTTAAATTACATTAACCTGTTTCTATTATTCTACTTGCATCCTACTTATTTAAAAAATTTCGACGCAATTCGCCAAATAAGCGTTTAACTAGCATAAATATTATATATGAATCAGGCTACAAATGTTTTATAAATATATTATCATAAATATATCCTACAAGAGAAGATATCATATTTACAAGGCAAATATATAGTATCTATGTATGTATGCATATAAGTTGAAAACCTTTTATGAGTATGTGTTGTGTACATCTACATAAGTTAAATAGATGCAAGAAGTCGATAGCTAATATATTTAAATTCATCTTTCCTTCTATTAAGACTTTATTAATATGGAAGCAACAAAGTAATATAAATTTGCTATTATTAATAAGCCATTATCAAATTTAAAGTTGCTTTAACGTATGAATTTTGTATAGTTAAAACGTTTTTACAGCATTTATCAACTATGCAAAACATACAGATTTACATACTGCTTTTATTTTGATTGATTCGTGTTATTTGAATAATATCTGGCAGACCATCTTTTGCCAATGAAATAGTCCGCATTCCTGACACACATCTTACATGTACCAATATTTTTATTATTATATATTTTTTTTTTGCCTGATGTGTCAATATTCAGATCTGACAAACATGTAAACAAGCATAGCCTTCAATTATACTTTTAATTTTATTCTTGGAACTTTTCTAGTTCTAGGCTAGTTATTAATCAAAAAGTTGAAATAGCTAATAACCCCGGACCTGAACACATATTTTCATATTATGAGTACACACACAAATCATTTCCTTGCACACATATGTTGTATATATATATATATATATATATGTATATGTATATATATATATATATATATATATATATATATTTATATTTATATATATATATATATATATATATATATATACATATACATATATATATATATATATATATATATATATATACATATATACATATATATATATTATTTAAGGCGAATGAATACCATATACATGCATACTTTTCTTATGTCTTTCCTTCTACGACGAAAAAGAAAACGAGGAGAAAAAATTTTCTGTTTAGCACATCATAGTCCTTTATATAACAGACGCACACATCGACATAAACATTTGTATGTACAAACATTATCGTACATATAATGTATTTAGTATGTAAACACTGAATGCACATCCTTTAGCTTGGGAATCTTAGAAAAATTGGGCAAAAAATCTTATTAAATACATAATGAGGAAAAGAAATGGTAGCAATTACGTGGTAGTAAAAAGAAAGAAAAAGAGGCAGAAAAATATATGTATATGGTAGCAAATAATACTTCTTTAAAAAGGCGTGTGCTTATGCTCGCTCAAACGCAGAGTAAATTGCTTCACGCTCTGTCATCCGCTAAGTAGGTAATAAAACTAATGAACAAACACACAAAAGAACTTACCATACGATTTATTAAATTTGCAAGCGAAAATAAGAATGATATCGGAAATTTTCAAATAAATATGTTGATATTTATTGCATAATAAATATAATTTAGGTTGATACCTAAATGCTTTTTTTATTTTCTAGCATGAATGAGAGCCTAAAGTGTTGCTACGGTGGCAATCTGTTATCATTAGTAAATAATTTTTCTATATTTTCTAATGCTAATTATGTATATAAAAATTTAAATATATGGTATTTAAGGAATCTAATCTGAAACCTGAGATTCTATGATCAACATAATAAAAATATGAACATGATAAATCCAGTACCGAAAAAATATGTACTTCATGTGGTACAACGAATATTTGCAAATCATTGAAAGAGATGTTTCAATGAGTATACATACATACATATGTATGAAATAATCTTGAGACTTCAAACAATTAGAAAAGTCTTCAATAGCAGTATATCTAGAAAATAATAACATTATTATGAAATTTAACATTGCTGTTAAAGTATTTGAAGTACAACAAGTAGGAACAAAAAATTTGAGGAACTTATTTTTGTTATGTTCTCATTTTTGTATGTTCCGTATTTACTGAACAAGTACGAAGTCAGCTACATACACGTTAGTATTCGTCCATCAAACCTTCTCTTCATTACCCGCATTTTGTTCCAATGTCTTGACTTATCCGAAATCTTATTCGTTGCAGACCTTTAGTTAATACTGTGCTCTACAGTATGTTAATGCCTAAATATATATTGATGTATGCAATACTTATTATTAATAAATTGCAGACCTTTAGTTAATACTGTGCTCTACAGTATGTTAATGCCTAAATATATATTGATGTATGCAATACTTATTATTAATATTAATTTAAATATATAAAAACAAAAGGCGGAAGTCTAGTTATTTTTATTATTAATGTAGACTTCTCCCCAAGCAAAATTTTTAAGAACAATTTTGGAGGTGTAGCAGGGGAAAAATGGATATACAAAAATTCAGACTACCTAATATAATATATATTTAAGCAGTCTTTTTGGTATGGGAGAAATGGAACTACACATAGAAAACAGTACCTAATAAAATAGAACAAAATTAATAAG
>OY776281.1:1303178-1485678 GCA_963675445.1 Linnaemya vulpina | reverse complement strand
TTTCATTTATAAAAGTAACCAAAAAATGCAATTGAAGTTGTTTTTTTCGGTAACTGAAACTATTTTATAAACTAGAAAGCACAAAATTGCTACTCAAAAATATATGTAATGCCAGACGTACGTTGGCGAAGGGTACTTATTTACCTAATTTCACATAATTTTTTTTAAATATAAACCAAAATTTTCAGTACTTTCCAAATTGTACAAATATATGGTTTATTTCTTTAAAATCAAAACCACTGAAATTGGCAATAGTAACTTCAACCTCTACGCCAGGTTCAATGTTGATAGATGTGATCTTCTTGACAATCTCGAATGGGGAATGCAAATCGATGTGAATTCTCATCTTAAATGAAAATGCATACATATTCTTAATGATGAAAATATATTGTATATATATATGTACACACGTATAAATTCTAATCATTTTCTTTATAGAACTCAGAGAAAGTTGTAATATCTTTCCAAGGGACTATGGGAGTTCGTTTGATATAAGCAAATTGGTGATACTGGTTGAAGTAAGACAAATCGAAAGATTGTGAGCAAAAACCGATATATAATTTGCTTAAACTTGTAGAACATAATTATTTTTACCTGGAAACGATCCCATGTTTTCGAACCTTCACCACAGGGAGTTTTACGGGTGGTGATGCGCAATACTTTAGTTGGCATGCGTACTGGACCCTAAAATAAACAAGAAAACTTTTTTTGTAGTTGCACAAAATAATTACTTATACATATATTAGAATGCGAAATACATATTACACAGTAGTAATACCTGAACGGAGGAACTGGCAATATTTACGATGTCTGCTGTTGGTACATTAATCAATGATGTGGGTGTTATGGTTGGCGTTGTTGTTGTAGGAGGTAGCTGGAAAACTGGCCTATGTACAAACCTATTGACTTTAAAATTATTAATAGTTTCAGCCTATCCATTTGAGAGTGGTTTGAGCCTGACTGTTGATTAGTCATAGATTTTCGAGTCTTGTAATTTTTGTTGCTTATTCTTTTCCGATGGCGGCAGTATGGGAATAGCATTTGTAGTTCTTCTTTGGGTTAAAAAAACTGGTCGTGTGAGATTCGATCTTCTGTAACCTTTTTGAGCACTAACATTAATAAAAATTAAAAACAAATGAATGTGATAGAATTCCAGTTTTTTGGAAGTTTTACCTCATTTTTAATTGATTTCTTTACAGTATTGACCACCAGCCACAATTTAGGAGTTTTGCTATATTCTCTTACTATGTATAAACAGTTTAATATTGTCTTAACACTACTTCACAATTATTTTTATTATTTATTTACAAATTTTTCTCCTAAACGAAATGTTTGTTTTCTTTTTAACCACTATTATTTGCTGAAATAGTAAAACATGTGTTTAGAGGTGATCATGTATAGCCATTTCTTCTAACATACTTATTCAGCATTGTGTATATATATTTTGTACACGCTTGCACTATCGTTAGGCAAAAGCTGAAACGGGCCAGAAATGCAACAATTTATGTACACTGCAAATATTTTTATCTATTGGAAACAAGCAATATATATATATATATATATATATATATATATATTTATATATATATATATATATATATATATATAATATTTTTTGCAAATGTATACATATTCAATATATTCAGCTCCTACGTCCAACATTTTCCCTTAATTACAAGTTTCAGACTCGGGTTTACTTATATTACCTATGCTTTCAGATTGTAAGTTAACGAATTATACTACAGCGTATGCTATGCACAATTCATACAGAAATGTAATACATATATAATCATATATAAAGAGTTTAGTATAAATATCAAATATATCAAGTATTTAAACTTTTTATTATAAGCAATAAGGCACGTGATGAAAAATGATCGTTTCCAAACCTGAAATCAATCTCTAAAACCAGGGACCGTAACGGTTAAAAGTTATGTCGAAAAAGTTTTCTTATAACAGTTATTTTGTAACTTATATGAATAAACTCTACCTTGACTTTTCAAATGAGTTTTATTTTTAACGGAAAAAATAAAGCTCCTTAAATGAGTTTTATTTTTGGAAAATAACTGTTAACTGTGATCCTTTTTTTAAGATAACAAAATTTTCTGAGAGAGCTCGTCACTACGAATCTAATGGTACATAACACTATAGGTGTTTCTTGACTCTAATATAAAGAGCTTTTGTTTCACGTTTTCATGGATAACAGTTATTTACGGTCCCTGTCTAAAACGATTAAGGTGTGATGTATTTCGATATTTTTTTGTTTCATTCCGTATAATTTTTATAGCAAAGAACAACCATATTAACTGCATTTGTTCACAAAATAAACATATTTATTTAAAACACAAAAGAAATATATAAAAATAATTAAATGAAATAAAACCTTATGAAAATCAAATGGGAATTGCGAGATTGTTCAAATCCATTCGACACCCCCTAAACTTTTAAATAGGATTTGATGACAACCGGCCAGTCGTCTTAAGGGCACTTCCCTCTACCAAACCCAATTTTCAGATCCTTGACCATTTTATTTTTGACGATTTTATTCATCAAACAATATAAAGTGCAACAGAAGACAAGCACTTCGTACTGTGTAACATACTATATACACATTAATTCCATTGAATTGTGGTAACCTTTTTTATTGAAACGAAATGGAATTGAAATAACATACTTTTATAATACAAACAAAAAATGCCGGCAGAGTTGAAAAATGTGGTACTTTGGCACTTTTTGTCATCATTTTTTCGTGTTAGTACTCTTTTTTTCAACTGTGCAAAAAAGTATGTTACTAACAGAGTATTTGCAGTATGTTAAGTTCACGCGAGTTATTTGAACGTTGCAAAACGCAACGCAGCGCAGCCAACCTACAGAAAATAGAATTTTACGCAGAGTTACGCAAGAGTGATGGCGTGTATGTATGTTGAATGAGAGTGCGGCACAAAAGCTTCTTTTTTGTACTTCTTGTTTGGTTTGATATCTAGTTGATACATTTGCAGATATACATAGCATATTCAATAAATTAATTTGCTATATAACTTGTTTTACTTTATAAAATCACAAACGACTGTAAATATTTTTTGTACAATAATAGGTTAATGTTATACATAGGTATGTATATACAGATATATGAACGCAATGGCATAATTTATGTGGTACCAATATTACTACATATGTCATTTATGTATGTACATGCAGACAAATGTGTCGATAATGTTTAGCGACCAGTGCTATGCTATGGAGACAACCCGATAACAATAAACACAATCTTGCACTACTGCTTGTCAGAAAAAGGCATAGTAGTCTTGTGTTCACTGCTTCAGCCAATAATACCCTTATAAAATAAACGTATTAATAAAATTATAATTTAGCTATACATATAATGAATATATTACATCCATCACAAGTTTAAAACAATATATTGCACTATTCATATAATTTCGTACGTTTTCTGTACAAACGCAAAACGGAAAATGCCATCACTGTTTCAAGCAGATGTTTTGGATTTTGGCTTTTAAGTGATAAACACCACAAGCTAAACAGCATTCTGTAACATTTTGCACAAACGTAAAAAGTTTAAACAAATAAACATATATTTTCCATATCCATTTTACAATATACATATCTTCTGCTTTAATATTACCACTCAAATAACTTTAAACACTACAATTTATTGTATGTGCATATACATATATATGTACATACACAAATTTTTTCTGTAAAAACACATGGTGGGTTTTTAAGCATTCTATAAGCGGAGTTGCGTTAGCACTTGCGCTGAGCTGCGTTGCGCTTGCGTTTGCGTTTACGCTTGCGTTTCAGCGTCTCGCTAATGGAGCCTTAAGCACATTATAGATGGGCCTTTAGTTGGATATGATGTATTATCTTATTTATAGTATATAAAGTTTACTATCAGCTTAATACAATATTTGCATCACCATTAAAATTATGAGAGTGCAAAAACCCCCTCTTGTTGTCATTATTTATTAACATTTTCACTCCTGATAAATGCATTCCATTTTAATTTGAAACAGAATCAAAAAAGTTCATAACAGCAGTATCGCGACTATAAAAATCAGCAAATGTCACCAAACTACTTTTACGTTAAAAAACGGGGATATGCAATTTAGGCAACAGTTTACTTGACATATGATGAGTGAAAATTGAAGTTGCAAAGTAGAAATTTTTAATAAATCAAAAGGACATGATGGATACATTTTTCATACCTTGGATTCTAAAACTCACTCTCTAATATATTTCGTGATATATTATTAACTTTGTGACTGTCACAACTTCTTGCGCTTGTTTTGCCCATCTTTGTACATATGTATATACTTGCGAATATTACATAGGTACTTCAACCTGCATTTATTTTATTTGCCCTTACAAAGTATTTTCAATATTTAAATTTACTATGCTTCTATTGTTTGCAAACATTTTTCGGTTTCAGAAGCAACGTTATATATAACAAACAAAATCATTACATGCAATGCGTATGTTCGGTCAGTCGGCCTTAATTATTGCTTAACTGGAACTTTACGTTATGAACATAAGTCTGTATATAGGATGTACTTTTTTAATAAAATGGAAAGACTTAATATCTTTTTATTAAATTGGCTATATTACAGTACAAAATTCGACAATTCATTGAACGGATTGAAAACGGATTGAAAAATGTAAAAAAAGTTTGTTGTTCAGTTGTTCATATCAGCAATATTCATTTTATTCGCATGTATGTGCGAATAATATGTGCCAACAACCTTTTAAAAAAAATTATATAAGAACATTTGACAAGAGTTTTGCATATTACGCAAATAATTAAAGTTTATTTTTTGATCATGTTCAAAAATAACTTTTCAATCGGCTTAGGTCCAGAATGATTTCTAGGAGATGGAAAATATGTAAAGCTAATAACATAGACCATCACTTAAGATCATGTAATTTTATTCAAATACGTGTCGTAGATATGTATACATATACAGTGTGATGTCACCAGAGAAGAGAAGTTAATGACTAAACCCAATACCCTTGCTACAAATTATTGAAAGCTTCTTTAAAGTTCTAATAATTCTCTTAGTATCCCGAAGATAAAAAATCTCATCTTAGCTTGGGAATGGTTCATTTTATAAGAATCGAGGTATTGCGTCGCATTTTCTCTACACCGTTAAAAATAACACAGATCTACCTCTCAATCATATATATATATATATATATATATATATATGCATATATACGAGTACATATACATATAAATATATATATATATATATATATATATATATATATATACATATGTATATATATATATATATATATATATATATCATTATTATGGTCTAGTACCCGGCACATTTGTATAGTATATTTAATAAATTAAATTTATAAAATATAATTGAAATAAATAAATAAATGTATATATAAATATATATATATATATATATATATATATATGTATATATATAAATCAGTGATAAATTGCTATTGTAATGCTCTGTGGTAAACAACATTTGTTGTTTTTCCATTTTCGGTGTAAATATACAAAACCGATGGTTTGCCAAAGCGCGAACACGCTACGAAGAACTGTCCATGTGAGAAGATTGGATGCACTAAATTCACGGAATCATTGGGATAAGTGGAATGAATACATCTTCGCCTATGAATTTTCCAGTTAAAATAGTAGCTTTAATTATATAAGCCATAAACTTTTTAATAGCAAGTCTTGTACCATTACACAAACGGGGTCGATTGATATTACGAAGCATAATAATAGTGGCTTCAACCTTCTATTGGAGATTATGCGGAGGCAATCCTGGTAAGTCCAACGAATTCAAAAATTCGGTTGTATAATTCACAAAATCTCTTTGATTGGTAACAGTATCGACAAACTTGTACAACTCCACTTCGCCAAGAATCTTTGATTGTATAGCCATGTTTAATTCAGTAACATCTTTGTTCTTTGCCGCTAAAATTGCTCTGGCACTCAACCATGCATGGCATGTATATTGTTGTGCTATGTTAGTGAAAACATTCAATTAATTCCTCTTTTGACTGTACGAAACGGCAAAAATTATTTGGGAATATTATCAATCCAGTGTCATCAATAGGCATTGCACCATTCTTAATTTTCACCAATTGCTTAGAGAACTTATCAGCAGATAGATCATTCTGCAACTGAGCATGAACGTTGGTAGTGAGTTTCAATATTTTAACAAATCTCCATATATACGAAGACTTTAAGAAAGCGTTAATTTCATCGGCAGATGTCGATCTAAGAATAAACCACAATATTTGTCTAAAATCGCCTAACAATAAAATTAACGCACCACCAAACAACTCTGAGTTGTCTCGGAGATCTTTCATTGTTCTTTCCAAAGCTTCAACAGATTTCTTATTTGCGTACTCAGGCGTACGACGTGGGCTGTGCATAGACCGTGTATCGTATTTTGCACAACAACATCATATAATTCGGGATCACTTATTTCATCTGGAATTTCAGAACATATAACATTCTCAACTTCATGCGATGTGATTTTATTCACCAACCATATTGAAATGTGAGCGTGTGGCAAACCACGCTTTTGCCACTACACAGAATGCAGTCAGCACTTCACTTCACCAAACACTTTAGATATCACGCTAAAACCCATAAGCGCTTTCAATTTCTGCTTAAAAACATGGGCAGTGATATCATGGCGGTCTTGGCCAGCAAATATATTATCTTTAATGTCACTCCATTGCGGATTACACGTAAATGTTATAAATAAATCTGGTCGACCGTAATGACGCACATAAGTTATTGAATCCTGCGCGTACTCATGCATATGACGTGGGATGTGCATAATGTATTTCAGTATTTAGGTGTTTAGGGATTTATTTGTATGTAATTTATTTCATAGATCCCCGAAATTGTGATTTAAAATAACTAAGTATATAAATTAAATTAATGGTTTGACTAAAATTTAATTGTAATGAATTTCAAAACGAATTGTATTTCAGTTTTTCAAAATATTAACTCAAATATTTCGAAATGATTGCAGTGTTCACTAAAATGGCTATAACTCATGAACCAATACACATTCAGAAACCGTATGTACATAAAAACCTTGGTATATATAAATTTTGAAGAAACAAAATCGGTTCACGCATTCCGGAGAACATCAATTACTAAAAAAATTCAACTTATTTATATATATAGATATATATACATATACATATATGTTAACGGAGTCGCTTGAACCACCACGAATGCTTCCATTCTGCGTTTAGTGCTTCTTAGTTCATTGTCAGTTATTTTTCTTTATGGAGAGTAGAAGCTTAGAGCAGAAAAAAACTTAATATTTTCTATCTGAATTTCCTAAGAACTTTAAAAAATTGTTGAAAAGTATATTGTTCTGTATGTATGTGCGTGTATTCTTTTTATATTTATTTTGATTTTATTAATTTGCTTGTACCTACTATGTACTGAAAAATTTAGGTGTTGCGCTAAAACGCTATTCTAATATCAATAATCACATAGAGGCGTGGTTATAACCAAGTCATACAATAAGGAAGCAACGAAAAAATTAAAAAAATTTGTAACACTATCAACATTATCACCACTACTGCCACCACCATCACCAATAAGACCACTTTAATTGCTACCAACCAATACAACCACCATTACCATCCTCCTCAACTTTACCATCACCGCCATCATTTTTAATAATAGTGTAGTACTAACACATGAACAAGCTTAATGCCTGTGTTCTTTACCCAGCAGAAGAAAAAGAAACGAAATACTTGAATAACGTTGATTTTTGGTTGGCCAAAATGACTGAGTTGTTTGACTCAGTCGTCATCAGCAGCGTTGCACACATTCTTAATATGGGCAGATATCAAAAATTTCTTCTTCATGTTAACTAAATATTTTCACGAACGAATGCAGCGGCTTTGCCCAAAAACATCACACTGTGTTTTTGAAATTCATTATCATCATCTTCGACGTCGCCCTCGTCATCATTATCAACGGACATATATATAATTATCATCAAAGTCTCCTTCGTCATCATTAACCAACAACTTAAGTCAAAATTCTTCAATTCCTTAAGCAACTGCGGCTACTACATATCTGCCCTGATGCCAACGGTGTGTCTACCGCTACCGCTAAATAATACGAACTAGAAACGTTGACTTAATAGAAACACACACTTTTATGTCTACAACGTCCACGTTTCTGTATAGACTTGTACGGCAACCACCTTTTTATGTATAACTTTGGATATATGTATGTGCGTAGGCTCATACACAAAGAATCATAAATAAATGCATTCTCAGATTACATATGTGTTAGCTTCTTATGTACAACATTTGTGCTGTCTCATTATGCTAAACAGCTCTGTTTGACGCCAACTTCTTTCATTCGTGAAAACGAAGACATCATTAAGCTTTCTCCACTAAAGCTGCTCAAGAAGTACGCCCAAGCATATAATACACAGCACACAAACGTGCAAGAATATGAATATGTATCTATGTATATACCTAAAAATAGAATTTCGTGAAGCCCTAACGAAAATTATGATTATGCAAGAGTGTGCGATAAGGATTACTAATATGTATCTATTAAGCAAGCAAGCGACCCACTAAACCAAAATTTAAGAGTAGAGTAATATAATATTCTATTCAGTTGCTTCCACTATTCCAATAATTTAAAAATTTAAATTATTTACATTTAAAAACAAATAAATCAGTTGCTCTCCAACAAATTTTACGAGTAAAAAGAAAATCACATTCTTGTGAAGTCCGAAAACATTATTGTTGTATTCTGCTGTGTATCTGGACATATGTATGTGTTGATTTTATATATATTTACTTTCCCTCCTTTTGTTTGTAAGTTTATCATGTCCAATTCTATATATATATATATATATATATATATATATATATATGTATATATGCATAAGTTATGAAAGTTTCATAACATATAATCGACATATTTAAAGATTATGATTTCTAAAAAAAATTCCATGTACATACATATATAATTTTTCCACTTATAGAATTAAAATAAATTCATTTCGAATACGGAGTTTATGTGAAAATCATTCAGCCTAATAGTTCAAAAACCAAATATACTAATAATTTCTCAGAAATTTTATTTTGCGGGAATGAAAATGCCAAATTCATATTTTGGCAGAACTAATTACAAACAAACCTCCACGCTCGAAGGTCATATATATATATATATATATATATATATATATATATATATATATATATACATATATATATATATATACATATATACATAGTATATATACATATATATGTATATGTATATATATATATATATATATATATATATATATATATTTATATTCAGGTTTATATATATATATATATATATATATATATATGTACATATTATTAAATAGGAATACAATATCCATGAAAGTGGACAATCATATTTTCCGAAACAGAGAAATAAAGTATTGATTAACCTTCCATGATATTGAACTTCATTCGCAATATCGCAAAGCAGAAAACTTTCTGTCAAATACGAATTGGAAAAAGCAGGTGGGCATCGTACGTAGCGAATAATAGATTAAAGATTGTTGTGTATTTGTTTTGTTATAATTTATTGATTAATTTAGTTCAACAATATTGCCACCATGTTTGTGTATGATTTACCCAAAAAAACAGACATTTTGCCTACAAAAACAATGGCTATATGAATTGTTCGAATTAATTCTTAACGTTGATAATCATATATCGAAAACACCTGCTACGAGATCTTGGGATCTAGGACATCGTGGTCTTGTGTTCACTATGTCAGCCAATAGCACCCAATCCACTATAAAAGATTATTTTGTTTTGTTTTGTTTGATATAATAATAATGACTTGATCTGTACTGCGTCAGTACCTTAAAATGTTAAAAGCAGGTTCTTATAATAGGTATGTAAACGCTATTACAATGATACAATTTTTCAGATGCTGTTAAATACATCAGGGTAGATAATCAGGTATCAATAGAATAAGTATACAAGATTCAATTTCATATATATAAATATGTAAGTGAATGGATAGTATACATAAGCTTGGTAGCACTCGGAACAAAAATGTTGGTTGGGTGGTGTCTACATACATTGGTGAATTTTTATTTAGGGATGTACATACATATGTACTGCACACTATTGAGTGGTGGTTTCTATTTAATTTTTCTATGTTGTTTAAGGGAAAAATTGCCCTCTTAAAGAAATTTACCTTATTTACTAACACAAACGCGGTTGCAAATTATTATACGTTACACACGACTGTACGTTTACGCAGCAACACCCTTATATATTTCTATAATGGCGTCATTGATTTATTTTTTTATTCTGGCTAAATATTCCTTAAAGATTTCTTAGATGTTTTTGTTGAATATTGGTACATCAAGTTTAAGCAAAGAAAAGGAGGTAACACAAAACTTTTAAAAATACGCGAGTGCTTCAAGTATGTAAATAAAATTAAAATATAATAAATGGAAATAACATACAGTAGAGAAGGTAATCGGAAAACTGTGTTTACCAAATATATGGAGTTAAAAACTTTTACAATATGTACAGTAGGGTCCAAAAACTAAAAAATACACTTATTATTTGGTATATACAATATAAACATATGTATGGACTCAAACTTTCTATATACATAAGTTAATATGTATATAGATTTACATATACCTATCACATACTAACTAGCAATATTTGTTGAAAGTGGGGGAATTCGATGACAACTAGCAGTAACTTAAGCATGTTGAGACATGGTAGTAAAAATCGTTTAAGTTAAACTTCTTCGACCATGTCCAATATGAAGGCAAAGTCATACATGTATACACATTTCGATCCCCCATAACGGTTATAGATTTTGGGCCTAGCAGTTAAAATTTTCAGAAGCCTTAATATTTGGGTCAGGTATTCCTACATTCAATTTTGGCAATGAATGGGTGTGCCTGCACGATTTCGTACTGATGAAAGTAATTAAATGGAGAACAATTCTGAAATATCTTTAGTACTCATAGAAACTTTCACTTCATCTATGTATATGATTTCTATAATAGCATTTAGAACTCATTCCTCTAAATGCTACAAGTGGTGTTGTGAACATTTTTCGGAAAATACGTTTTAAACCTAAAAGTGTGCGCTGGCGCGTACAATATTCACGTTACTCAAAAACGCAAGTCATTCAAACTAGTCATATTTGAGCCGTATACTCGAGGGTCTGATACACGGGACCTATGCCAAGCTAAGAATTTTGATCTGACAAAAAAGAATTTTCGTATGAAGATTTTCTTCTCGAAAATTTAAAAAGAGCTGTTGTGTAGGGGTTTCCATTTATATCTTTGGAGATATTCGACTAAGAAAGGGTCCAATCTTCTTCGTTTAGGAATAGGTTTTTATTAGTCGATTAATAACATTTTTTATATATAAAAAAACAAACAAATAAATAAGAAATTGGTAAAAGTTATGAATATATTTTTTAATACAGAAATATATTAAAATGGCAGTATCTTCGACCCAAAGTCCACATTTTGGCGAAAAATAATGTAACTAATGTGGTGGAAAACTTGAGGCTTGTTTCGGAGATCACCGCAATTGCCGATAAAGTTTTCCTAAATGCCAAAACTGTGATTATTAACATCTTTTCTTTATTATTTCTTTTTTCTTCAGACGCCTATAATATATTCTGGGAAATTTTTAAAATAAGTTTCTTTTTTTTGGAATATGAGTTATGTTCGAAAGAAATGTAAAAATCAGGAAGATATTTTACAACATGGTTTTACAAAGAGGAAAAGATTAAAACACATTTTGCTGCAAAAATTATTTATTTTAATATGTAAAAAGAGCTGTTGTGTATATTAATATGTAAAAAGAGCTGTTGATATGAAGAAATATATTTATTTAAAAATATTAAATAACAATTAAAAAATTTCAATTATAGCGAAAAGTTACTGAATCATACTAGAGATGAGTTTCCGTGATCAATAAAAATACAGTAACTGTCACTTAATTGGAAAATTAAGGTAGATCAAGATCCATCAAAGACAGCATCATGATATATTGATGAAAAACATTCACATAATTTTGGCTACAATGATTAGAAAATTATTATTGAACTAATGCGTGCACTACAGTCTCCAACATCACGTGGTCTTATGAAAAGTTGCATATTTCAATATAACAAAAAATGTGTACAAAAAAGTTTTCATATTAATACGTCTGTAATATAAATTTCAATAGTAATAAATGCATAACTTTTATTGAAATAAATTTTAATGTTCCTACTAATGAACGATTGTCAAAGAAACAATACAACTTAGAATCTATTTAAATATAGAAAAATTAAACTTGAGCACATGATTGTTGCACTTCATATATATAAAAGTTTACTAACCATTAAAATATGTAATTATTTTACATATATTTGTAACTTAAGTATAATTTCAAAAAGCAATTTCGAATATACTCAGCTTTGAATTTGACTTTTTAAATTTCTTATAAGCCACTTAAAAGATATTCCGCTCGCAAGAATGTTTCAAATGCGGTCTTAAGATATTTTACTTTGAGTCCAAGAATGTTTTTTTAAATCATATTATTTATCATTTAAAGCCTTATTCACAAAATATATTTTGTGCTTATAATCTGCTTGTAAGACAAATTCAATACAAAATATGTGTCTTATAAGCAGCTTATAGGCATAAAATATATTTTTTTACAAATCAACGAACCCATGATATAAAAATAGTTTGTGATACGAAATTACCATGTTAATGGAATATGTCAGTATGTATTTTTTTATATAAACTAACTTAGAGTTTTCAACACTGGTATGACATTGAACCCTCTACAAAATAGCACGTAATTCTACATTAAAATTATATAAAAAGTATCCGTTCCAGTTGTCCTTAAAATTCGACGGTAATATTTGAAAACGAACTGCATATGCGTGGTTATTGAAGTAATTCTTATGTTCCTATTGTATACAGAAAAAACAACACCTAATAAAATAGAAGAAAACTTATAAGATTTCTCTATAGTTTTCTTTCAAGAAGAAATTCTTATTATTTTAATAAGGAAAACGTAAGTGAAAATATCAAGAATAAAACTTATGGTTGTTACTAGGTAATCTTCTTGTTTTTTTTTCAAAAATACTTTCTTCTTGATTTTATTAGGTTTTCTTTTGGTTTTTTTTCAAAAAGATTCTCTTTTTGATTTTATTAGGGTTTCTTTTTGTTTTTTTCAAAAAGATTTTCATCTTAATTTTATGAGGCTATCTTTTTCTTTTTTTTAATTACACTTCTTGAGTTTGTTTGATATTATGGATTTTTATTAATAATTTACTTATAACTATTTAGAAGAACATTATATAAAAATTAATAATAATTCTATAGAAACTAATTTAGTACTCAGTAAGTAAAAATATAATAAAAATGTTTAAAGTAATTTAACTCGGCGTCGGGCAGGTAATAAAAGAAACACCGGCAGTCAGGTGGGTAAATATGACCCTAGTTTTTTTGACATTGTATTTTCCATAATTTTCAAAATTTGAAAAACATATGTCTAAGCATTATATACATGATTCGTTTAGCTATTTGTTATATGCAACATGTAACATATTTAAACTGCTTTCAATTTTTCACTCTAATGCCATAAATTTAAAATCTAAAAAAACAAAACAGTAAATAATTGCTAAATTCATCACATGAGTGTTAATTATATATTAAAAAGTGTAATTTACTTTATCTTTCTGAAAGGAGTTTGAGTATGCATTGAAATAAGGAGCTATTTGTTCAGAGCAAATCTCACTACGCCGACGGCCAGGTTGGGTCATATTTACCTTTTCTTAATTGACGGTCAATTATCTCTGCTCACGTTTAATCATGAACTAAAACGAAATAATAAACAACATGCAAAAACGATACACTCCAGCTACTGAGAAATTTGGCAACGTCGGAAGACGAAGAAAATAGTTACACAGGAATTTAAGAGCATATGGGTCATAATGACCCAACCTGCATGACGCCGGGTTAAGATAATTATAAAAAATTAATAAAATTATAAAAAAATTTAAAATTGGCAATCCCTTCAAGTTCATAACATGAGAAATCATTGTATTCGTCAAATAACTGGCATTTTGTATCTCATCAACTCTAGTTTTCCTCGTTTCCCTCCAGAAAGAAATTACCTAATTGCGTGGACTGCAATTGTGATGCAAACAGCATTTTATTTTTGAGAGAGAACGATAAATGATAAATGTATAAAGATGTACATACATATATATGCATATATGCGTATATATATACATATATATATATATATATATATATATATATATATATATATATATATATACATACATATATATATATATATATATATATATATATATATACATATATATATATATATATATATATATATATATATATATATACATACATATATATATATATATATATATATATATATATATATATACATATATATATATATATATATATATATATATATTATATATATATATATATATATATATATATATATTATATATATATATATATATATATATATATATACTACTTTAAGTAATTTTTAATGTTCATACCGTTATGCAAATCTTTAAAAGATTCCTCCGGAGTGGTAGAAATATCATCGAAGCTTTCTTTTTCAATATTAGTCCAAAGAGAAAATAATTTTAATGTTGGATTTCTCTTCCCGTCTTTCCGTTTCAAAACAATTTTGTTTTCCATATTATCTTTCACTCTTCGATGCGTTTTGCCAAATAGAGGCCATTATTTATTAATTAGATTTCACTAGTTTAAATATGAAATGTCTTTCCTTTTTTGAGCAAAAATATTTTTATTACGTTTGCCACTTCTTGACTTATCACTTGTCTACTTTAAACTAAAAGTTTGATTTAAAATTCATATAGTTAGAGATATTCGATGTAACACTTATACAAACACGCAAAAAAAAAATTATAAATGTAAAAACAAAAGTATCATAAAAAATGTTCTCTATGTTGAATTGTATGTATTCAAACTAATATAATCAAGAAGATATTCTTATTAAAATAATTAATAAGATAATTTACACATGATCAAATTGGAACCTAATGAAATCAAGAAGGAAGACCTAATTTAAAAAAAGTATAAAAGAGGCTTAATGAAATCAATAAGAAATTCTTTTTGGAAAAATTAATAAGACAACCCAATTAAATTAATAAGAAGTTCCTGTTTTATGCAATGTATTAGAAAAACTAATAGAATCAAGAAAATTTTCTCAATGGTTTGAGATGTCGCCAGAAATAACGGAATTTGAATAAAAGAATGGTAAATAATAAGATTTTCTTTTTAATTTCATGTGTTTTACTTATTGAAAAAATTAAAAAGATTTAGCACATGAAAGCAATAAGAAATCTCTTTTAAAAAAATCCTCGTTTCTTTGTGCTGGAATACGCCTCATCCCAAAAACGTTTCATAGAGAAAATCTTCTTGAATCTACTATGCAGTTTTCGCTTTGTGTACTTTTTTGTTGCCGATGGCTGAATTAATAAACACAAAATAAGGATGTCTTAGATGCCGAGTTCAACTATGCAGTTAGTCATTTATATTGAGTCGAATCTTTTGATTTGTTAATTGTTATTGACCTGTCTCGTGGACGGAGGTATAGCACTGGTCGGTGAACAATACCAACAGCGATTGACACCGTCCTATACTATAGCGGCATATAGGATCCTTCTTCGCAGGTACTTATAGCAAGTATTTCAACTTGTCTGTGTTCATTTGTCCCCTTAGCACTATCCCCTCTGTAGTTTTGCCACAATAATTAGTTGTTCTTAAGACAATCTTGAATGTATTAACAAAACATATTTTAAAGTTCTAAAACGAATAAATTTTTTTATATATTGTTTGAAAATTATTTGATTTTATAACAAATAAAATTGTTTTTTTTATGGATTGAAAACTTAATTATTAATGCAAGAATATTTGACAAAAAAATAATAGTAATTTCAAAGAATATATAATTAATAATGTTTATATATTATATTAGTATTAAGGTTTTAACTCAAGATTTTGAAATCCCGAATTCTTTATAAATTCTCTTTTATTGTCCATCTTTCGAGTTCTATTAATCTTTAATTCAAAACTTTTACAATGCAACGTATGCCAAATAGATTTGTTGACTTTATTATGTAATAATTCATTTGGTTTATAGCCTATTGTGTTATGAATTGAGTCAAGTACCTTTTTATCATAACCACTATGTCTCTGTTCTAATTTGAAAAGTTTGATATGTTCTTTAAGTGTGAGATGAAATCTTTTTATATCTGCGTTACCTGTATGGGTATTTGGCGCAGTGAAATGATAATTTACTCTTCGCAATCAAGAAAGCATTTAATATCAGGAGTATTGAATTGATAGTCAGCAATATATTTTTGTTTTTGGTTTTCCCAAAATAGCAAATTTTTCTCCTAATTTTTCAACAATTATTACTAAATTTTTATCACTCATATGGTGTATTGTAGAACGCTTAGAAAGTTTTATCATTGTCAGTTAAATATGTAGGTTGTTTGTTAAGAAACCTTGTATCAATGTGAATTGTTTCGTTAGATTGAATTGAAGTTTAAGTTACACATAATTTCATTTTTATTGGACGTCTATCAAACTTATATATGTATTACATATAATACAGTTTTTAATGAACTTATGTATTTCCTGTCTTATGTCTTTTCATTCTATATATGAATGTTTCTTCTATTCCTCTACGATTCTTGTCATTGTGAAGTTTTTCTAGTATCTCTAGAAGATTTTTTTTATTAAAAATGTCAATTACTAATTTAGAGCATATTAAAAATTGTGTTGGTTTTGAATTTGAAATAAATATGTTATTGTTGCTTGAAGTTTCTTGAATCTATCATAGGGATGGACACAGCAAAAAAGCATCAATGTTTTTTTTCGATGTTGCATTTATATTTCATAAAATGCATCGATGGTTTTTATACATCGATTGTTTTTTTTAAATTATTTATTATTATTATATCTAAAAAAAATCTTAAGTTTATTTTACATCTCCCAATACTTTTTTTCAATACTGTTTCTTTGTTGTTAAAATCTGTTTCTTTGTTGAGTCATGACCTGCGCCGCTTGTGAAAATAGCCTTTCTGACGGAACCGATGTTCCCACCATTGTAAGGTATTTAAAAGCAATCTTGTGAAGTTTGGGAAACTGCGATTTATAATCTTTCCAAATATCCAACGGATTTTCGTTCAGTCCTCCAACAGGAGTCCTCAAATAAACTAAAAGTTCATCAGACAAAATATCTCCAGTCTTATTGCTTTTCCAATTTCTATGAACCAGTTTATAATGGCTAGTCCATAATGAAAAAGTGTCCTCACTTTTATAGGATTTTTCAGAGTCAGATTCAATATCTTCATTTTGCAAAAGAGTTTTTTTTCACTAATTCCTTGATTTTTGATACAGCATTGGCAACGGCTATTGCATCATTAAAGTGCATTTTTTTGAATCGACGGTCTAAAATGTTTGCTATAGCAAGAGGAGTCACATGTTCTATGGAACCCATTCTGTTTGGCATCCCTTGCTGAACCAATTTTTGCACTTCCTTTGCCACAGGTTGTTCTGCAACAACTGCAGTAATATGGGAAATCATACAGCGGACTAAGGGTATAATTTTGCTAGTGGTGCAATACTTATCTCCAGAAATTTCTCATGTAGCTGAATCCAATGGACGTAAAATAGAGAGCACGGACGATTAGATGGATATTTCTGAGCCACTAAGCTTTGGTGGGGCTTTCGCATATCGGAAAAGAATATCATTAATAACTGTCCGCATTTCTAAAAACCTTTGGACCATGTAGTATGTGCTATTCCAGAGCGTAGGAACGCTTTATATTAGTTTTAATTCGCCAGAAGTTGCTTTTCACAACTCATGTGCTGCAACTACGCTCTGCTTAAACCACGTCACGACTGCTTCAATTTTAAATACAATATTTTGCCACTCAGTGCATGTATTTGTGCCCCAGCCATCGAATTCAAGGTGTGCGCAAAACATGGAATGTGTTTCTTCCTACCAAACGAGCATTATCGGTAACATTGGCCGTTATTTTGTCTTTATTTAACTTCCATGCTTCACAAGTCTTTAAAAGCATTTCAGAAATATACTGTGACGTATGTCTTTCATAACGTTCGTATACGCCAAGAGTGACTGAAAAAAGTTCAACGTCAATGCCTAAAAAGCTCTTCATATTTAGGGTATCAGACCAAATATCTGTCGTCATAGTTAGGTCTTATATTGCGGACAACTCTTTTTGAAATGATTCTGAAATGATATCATATTTATCGTCCAACCATTTCCTTAGGCTTGTTCTACTTGGAATTTCGTACTGGGGAGCAACTGCCTTCGTGAGATTCTTGAATCCCTCATTTTCAACTATTGTAAAAGGCTGATGATCTTTACAAATCATATACAACACACAATTATTAAGTGGCCGCGTCTTCGTGCCAGATTGTGAATAAGAGGTTATGTTTTAAAAACTGGACTTTATGGTTTTTTGACGTTTACTTGTTAGAATTACTTCGAGATCAGAATCCAAATTATTGGCAAATTGAGAGCTTCTTGTAGAAGAATGTGTCATTACAGCAGTTTCATCACTGCACTCATCAAGAATGAGTGCACAATCACGGCAAAGACGGTGTGACTTTTTCTGCTTCTGAAGAATCAATCCCTGTATAAGCAGAATTATGCACATTGCGAATATGTTGTATTTCCATTATATTTAATTTCCTTTTGACGCAGCTTAAATTTTGATTTTCTGTCATCAATTATTTCATAAAATTTCCAAACCATGCATGTTATTTTCAAAAGCATATTCGTGGAAGAAACTAACAGCAGAATATTTTCCTTTGTTGAACTTGTGCACAATTTGTTAGCTTTTATTTTAATTACGCGTGGTTATCAAGCTGTTTCTTGGAAGTAAAGATGCCAGACCCGGATTTATTCGCCGCATATAATAGTGTTGCCGGTTGTTTGCATAATATTTCCCACGTTTACATATACAAATTTGATATGTATACACGTTTATATATCAATCTACACGTTCTGTATATAATTTGTCATTTCAATGCACCGATATTTTCCGATTGTTTAGGAGCAAAAAAAACATCGGATTATATCGACGTTTCGACAAAATACATCAAGTGTTTTTATAACATCGATGTTTTTTGTCCATCCCTAATCTATCAAAACATTCACAAAAACGGCAATAGTTCCATTGATGGTAAGAATTTGTTTTAAAGATATTAATACTATATCTTCGGAATGTTCTGCTATCTTAATCAAATGTCTTATTTTCTTTTGATATAAAATTTTCTTTTCATATATAAAGATTTTTCCTAATATCGCAATAATAGTGGTTTCGAAATATATTCACTGGAGACTCCGTGGTAAAAATGTGATCATTTGAATCCCCTTTTCTGCTGTGTATCGTAGCCCTGTCCACTTGAATTTTTTGTTATAATCAGATAACTTTATTTGTATTTATTTATTTATTTTCATTTCCTGTACAACAAAACTTACTCTTATATAGAGCACAGAAACGCATAACGTTATAAACATTTTATGAGTTATCAATAATACAAAGTTATTAAGGAAAACATATAAGTACCTACATAACAATGTTTGCGGAAAAATATAACAATAATAATAATAATAATAATAATAATAATAATAATAATAATAATAATAATAGTAATAATAAAAATAATAATAATAATAATAATAATAATAATAATAATAATAATAATAATAATAATAATAATAATAATAATAGTAATAATAATAAAAATAATAGTAATAATAATAATTGTTTGTGATGTCCTTTTCGGCTTGAGGTCTTTTTTATAATAAAATAATATTAAAATTTTTCTTTGCAGAAATGTCAGTGGGAGTATTAATTATGTGTAGCATCTCTTGCATGTAACTCTTTGTGTTATTCTTCTCTCTTTCCAATATTTTTACTTTGTTTAAGTCTGGTTGGTGTCCAGTTATTGCACAGTGGGCAGCAAGTGCAGTTTTTTGAGTCAAAGATTTATTATTATTGTTTAGATCAGATTTATGTCCACATATTCTAGTCTTTAGTTTTGTTCTTGTCGTGCCAACATGTATTTTCTTACATGCTTCGGTGTCGTCTCCATTGCAAGTTATTTCATAAACTAAATTTGATTCGTCCATTGTATTGATTTTTGATTTCATGTTTGTGAATAACTTCCTTGTTGTATTATTCGTTTTCATTGCTAGTATATATTTGTCTCTGTCATATATATCAGAATTTTTCATCCTTTCTGATAACCCAGGTATGTACTGTACTGATCTATAAATTTTTGTTGGTTTTTCAGTTATTACATTGTAATTGTTTTTTCTCTTCTGGACTTCAATTCTTATTAGTTGGTTAACTACTGTAGTTGGAAAATCGTTTTTCCCCAAAATATTCTTAATTTTTATTATATTATTTTTATGAAACTCAGCGTTGCTGGTATTTAGTACTCTATTAATAAAATTAGTAGCGGTGTTTAAAATCATATTGCGAGGATGTTTTGAATAGAAATTTATAAGTCTTCCACTGGCTGAAGGTTTTTGATACCAATCTAATTTAATTATATTGTTCTTTCTCACAATCAAGGCGTCTAAATAGGGTAATTTGTTGTCGGATTCCATTTCCAATGTAAACTTAATTTCTTTATTGAAGTCACTTAAAGCTGCCAGTGTTTCGTCTACTTTGTCGGTTTTTACAATTCCAAATAGGTCGTCAACGTATTTTGTCATTTTCCTTGGCTTAACGTCTATTTTATTTAGCACTGATGTCAGTAATTCTTCCATTATTATGTCAGCTACCACTGGACATTTCGTAAAAATTGTCATTATATTTAAAATACCTGCAATCTTTGATACAAAAAGTCAATAATTCCATAAAAAGTATCTTCGGTATATTTGTGTGCTCTTTTAACAATTCCCACTTATTTTCTATTGTTTGTATTGCAAACTTGATAGGAATGCTTGGGAATAATGAGATGACGTCAAATGAAACCAGGATTTCATCGTCAGCTATTCCTATATTGTCTATTCTAGACTTGAATTCCTTAGCATCTTTCATATTAAATTTCGATTCCTTTGTCAAAATTTTAAGAATATTACTTATATATCTACAAAGTTCGTACGATGGTGAGTCAATAGACGAGCATATTGGTCGTAATGGCATATTTTCTTTGTGTATCTTCGGCAGTCCATATATTCTTGGTGCAACAGCTATCCGTGTAGTTAATTTATTTTTATGATAATCATTGATTAATTCCAATCTGTGCATTTTCTGTACTAAAACATTGTTTTTATTTTGCAGGCTTAGTGCAGGGTCCTTCTTAATGCGTCTATATGTGCACATATCTCCTAGAATATTTCTTAATTTCATATTGTATATAGTTTTGTCCATAGCTATTGTCTTGTTTCCTTTGCCTGAGTTTAATATAATAATATCGCGGTTCTTTGATAAAAATTCTTTTGTTTGTTCTACTGTATTCAATATAAATATATCTCTCATGTTTCATTTAATTTTTCTCCTTTGTTCTTCTAGGAGTGTAACAAATTTTATTCTTGATATTTCTTGTTTTTCTTTCTCTTCTACCGTCTGTGATGCATCGAAATAATGGAAAATTGTAACCTGTATATGGTAAAGAAAATTTTTCGCCAAGTGATAGCAACCATTCCACGTTAGTCGTAATTGTTTTCTCAGTCCTATTCACGAACCAGTCCTTGTTGAATTTCATGTTGATTTTGTCTGTTTGTTCTCTTTTTAACTTTTCTAATTTCTGATTTAGATTTATGTCATTCTTGATTTTAATGTTATCAAAAAATGACATGTTGAAAATTCACTTACTTTCGAAGACTACAAAACCTTTATTAACAAACAATATGACAGGAGCAAAGCTATAAAAATATACATAAGAGATAAACAAAACACAAAACTAGACATACTGAAAGAGAAGCAGTTTAGAATACATGGATTTACATATAACGAAAATTGGTTTGAAAATAAAACCAATATAGAAATCCCAATGGAGTCCAAACGGATTTTATCTTAAGGTAAAAAATTTGCTCTTCCTGTAGATAAAAACAACTTCTCAGCACTACATATAATTGCGGACATGGAACAATACATTTTGACAATGAATGATGACGAAGGACAAGAAAAGAATTTAGCAAGGACTACATTAGCCAATAATATCACACGTTTTAAAACAAAACTACAAAACACCCCAAAAGAAAAGTTTATACTGACTACATACAAAAAAACGGAAAATTTCTTGAGAAAACAAAATAACATAATTTTTGTACAGGCTGACAAAGGGAACAGAACAGTGGCAATGTTTAAAGACGAGTATCACCTAAAAATGGAAAAATTATTGGACGAAAAAAGCACTTACATGAAAATAAGAACAGATCCAACAACAAAATTACAAAGAGAAAATAATAAACTTATATCAGAATTATACAAGGAGAACATAATCGATAATTGGCAAAGAAAACAATTACTTTGCTCGGCTGCAACAGCACCGCGAATTTATGGGCTACTGAAAATCCATAAGCCGGAAATGCCGCTAAGACCCATAGTGTCCTCGATTCAAGTCCCTTGCTATAAATTATCGAAATATGTAGGACAAATACTCAAAAATACGATCTCGAAAAAATACAATGTATTAAATTCGAATAGGCTTAAAGAGCAAATTAAAAATATTAAAATAGAGGAAGGAGAAATACTGATCTCACTACATGTCGTTTCACTTTTCACCAACATCCCAGTGAACAAAGCAATAACCTTAATTATGCAAAAATGGACGGACATCCAAAACTACACTAAAATGTCCAGGTCCCTGTTTGAAAAAATTCTGAAATTTTGTCTCTGTACAAACAATTATTTTATATATGAAAACGAAATCTACAATCAGATATTTGGCATGCCGATGGGGAACCACTTTCTCCAACAATGGCAGATTTAGTACTTGACAACTTGTTAGACGAAACTCTAAAGAAACTGTGTGGAAAATATTCAACTAAAATACATAACAAAATATGTAGATGACTTATTAGCTATAGTAAAATTTGACGAAAAAGAAAAAATTTTAAAAGTATTCAATAGTTTTCATCCAAAAATACAATTCACCATAGAAATGGAGGAAAATAATACAATTACATATTTGGACACCAAAATACACAGAAAAAACAACGGACTAACAATAGACTGGTATAAAAAAGATACCGCTTCCGGCAGAATAATAAATTATAACTCTACACAACCGAGACATCATATAATCAACACTGCCAAAAACTTAATCAATAGAGTTCTCCATCTCAGCGACAAACATTTTCACAAAAAGAACACTAAACGCATCAGGAAAATATTAACAGAAAACAGTTTCCCCAACAGACTCATCAGCAAAATGATTGACGAAGCTAACACAAAACTTAATAATTACACAATAGATAATATATCCATTCCTGAAAAGGAAGAAAAGACATATCACAGCATAAGTTACATCCCTGTATTAACAGATAATAAAAACATAAGAAATATTTAAAAAAACAACAATATCAATTTCGCATATAAACCTAACACAACAATAAACAAAATATTTTCAAAAATAAAAGCACCAATTAAAAAACTACAACAATGCAATGTAGTCTATGAAATCAAGTGCAAAGGCAACGACAACAGCTGTAAAATGATATACATTGGAACAACAAAAAGAAATCTAGAAACAAGAATGGAAGAACACAAGAAGGACATAGAAAAAAAACAAACAATCAAAAGCGCTATCACAACACATACTGGACACTGGACACACAGCTGATTTTGAAAAAGTAAAGATTTTAGACAAAGAGAACATTGGAAAGAAGAAATACACAATAGAAAGCTTATGCATTCAGCAAAATATAGAAAGGACAATGAATCTTAAGGAAGATACGAACAACATTAGCTCAAGCTACAAAGCAGCTTTAAAGAAATAATTTTAATTAGTTGTGATTTTAGTTTGAAAGTATCACTTCGGAGTTTAGATTTTATATTAATGAAAATTTAAAAGACACAGTTGTAAGTAAAAAAATTTCAAAAAAAAAAATTTTTATAAATGTAAAATTTAAAAATAAATGTTTTTTTTAAATAATAAAATAGGTTTCCCCAAAAAACCCCTTGATAAAGTCAATAAATAATTGACGAAATGTCGGGAAAAAAATGAAATAAAACTTGTTTTGTATTGTCATTACAACAACCAAGGCCTTATTAGCTTAAGACAAAAATCATACAAAAGAAACATTTTAATATTATTTTATTATAAAAAAGACCTCAAGCCGAAAAGGACATCACAAACAAAACAAATTTATTCAAAAAGGTCTACAACAAAACATATTCATAATAATAATTGTTGCAAAATAAAACGCACTTTATTATTCTTTTATTATAATATATGTAATTCAGGTGTTGCTTAGACAAAATCTTAAATCAAAAAGGGCCGATTTTAAAAAGGAAATTGAAGTGACAAGCAATTTAAGAAATAGCGATTAAAGAAGGGTCGAATTAATTGACATTTCACAATAAAATGTTGCCATATAAATTTGTTGAGAGCGTTATTTCCAACACTCCCTCTCGCTTTCATAAATTATTCATAAAAGGTTAATAATTATATTGTTAATAAATTTAGTAATGATTGAAATTTTTCTCTGGGCAACGCCTTCGTGAGTACGTCTGCTGGTTGATGGACGCTTTCTAAACACTGAACATCGATATCGCTCCTTTTTTGAATGTCACAAGTATAAAAGTATTGGGTGTCAATATGTTTTGTTCTTTTCGAAGATTCTGGATTTTTTACGAAATTATTGCTTGCTGATTATTGCATTTAACTGGTGTTGCATCAGGCATTATTATTCCAATGCTCTCTATTAATTTTCGAAGCCAAACTACTGTTTTTGTTGCTGAGCATAAAGCAATCAATTCTGCCTCCGTTGTAGAAGTAGCTGTTATTGTTTGCTTCTTCGAACTCCAAGCTATAGGTCCATCATTGATTGTAGCTATCCAACCTGTGGTACTTCGCCTCGAATCTAAATCTCCTGCCCAGTCTGCGTCACAATACCTTTTCAGCGCGTTACATTTCGACCCAATATCATATGAAAGACCTCTGTCATCTGTTCCTTTTAAATATTTAAAAATGCGTTTCACACCATTGCAATGAATTCGGGATGGATCTTCAACATATCCGCTTAGGATCGCAACACTGAAAGCAATATCAGGTCGCGTGGATACCATTAAATACATCAGAGATCCAATGGCTTCTCGATAAGGAAATTTTTCTTCAGATTTCGTACCTAGTTTTGAAAATTGCATACCTGGTTCTACTGGAGTTGATACCGCTGCACAATTTTCGTGATTAAAGCGTTTCAGTATTCTTTTAACATAAGCCTGCTGATGAATTTTCAATTTCATTGTTTTTCTGCAAATTTCAATTTGAATGCCAACAAACGATTCAGCAAGTCCATAAGTTATGTTAAATTCACAATTTAAGGTTTTAAGGAGATCTACAATGAAAGATTCATTATTTCCACACACTAAGCCATTAAATATACAAAGCCAAAATCAGAAAGAAAGTTCACAATTCGTTCATTTCATTGCCGGGAAGCTTGTTTGTGACCATAAAGCCCTTTTTGTAGTTTACTTGTTCGTAACCATAAGGCTGTTCCATATATATAAGTTCTTTTAACTTACCATGTAAAAATGCTGTTTTAACATCAAATTGTTAAATGATCATATCAAACGCAGCAGCTATCGACAACAACAAACGCACAGACTCATATCTAACAACCGGTGAATATATTTCATCGTAGTCTACTCCTCTCTTTTGTGACCAACCTCTCACCACTAAACGAGCTTTATATTTGTCTATTTAACCATCTGACTTGTATTTTCTTTTAAAAATCCAGCGATTTGTGATGACGTGCATGTTTGGAGTACGTGGTACAAGAATCCATGAATTGTTTTCATATAAAGAGTTAAGTTCATCCTTGATCGCTAAGTTACACATTTCAGATTCCTCTCCTTCCAATGCTTCTTCTAGAGTAGTTGGCTCTAACTCTACACTGTATACTTCACCCTTGATTTCATTGTTACTTTTCTTTTTGCTACTTCTTGTATTATATGGACTTCTAAACTTTTGTTCACTGGCATATTTTTCAAACATATTGTTGTTATCAACTGGTTCTTTTAACTCTTGTTATTTTAATTCTTCTTCATTACAATCTACTTTTTTACGTTTTTATTATCGTGTTTTGTTTTCATTTCAATTATCTCATTTATGTACTCACCATAGTTTTCGTCAAAAATTACGTCTCTTCTGATTAAAACCTTTTTATTCTTTGCATCGTAAACACGATAAATTTTACTCGAATCATTGTATCCAACTAGTATGTACTTTACTGAATTCTTTTCAAGCTTTGTTCGTTGTTCTTTTGGGATATGTACAAATGCCTCACAGCCAAAAATTCGCAGATAACTTACCACCGGCTTTTTGCCATACCATTTTTCATAAAGCGTAGATCCTTCTATGACGTCAGAGGCAATTCTGTTCTTTAAATACACAGCCGTATTCGTTGCTTCAGCCCATAGATATGTTGGTAAATTTCTAGCGTGTAACATTGATTTGGCACTCTCGACTACAGCTCGATTTTGGCGCTCTATAAAGCCATTTTGCTCAGGAGCTCGAGGGGTAGAAAATTCATGCTTAATTCCATTTTGTAGAAGGAATTTTCTTACTGAGTCGTTGCAAAATTCTAGACCTCCATCTGAACGTAGTTTTCTAATGTTGTGGCCGTCAGCTCTTACTTCGGCGTAAAAAGACATTAAGTTAGTTAATACATCTGTTTTGTTTTTAAGAAAGTATATGAAGCAAAATCTAGAATAGTCATCTTTTAATAACATAAAGTAATTTGCACCATTAATTGAAGGGACGCTCATTTTTCCATATAAATCAACGTGAAACACTTCTCCTGGCTTAGTAGCTCTTCTAGCTTGATCTTTTGGGAAACTGTTTCTGTGCTGTTTCTCATAAGCACAATCCTCGCAAAATGATAAATTTTCATTAGTATTTAGATTCTTCACACTTAAGCCATCTACCGCATTATTGTTAACCATTTCTCTAAATGTTTTATAGTTGACATGGCCAAGTCTTTCATGCCAAATTTTTGTTGAGTCTGCCACTACTGTATTTAAACTAGCTGATAAAGGCTTCAAATTCATTTTGTACAAACCTGATTCACGAGTTCCATAAACAATTACATTGTTACCTTTCATGAAACACACACGACTACCACCTTCTTTAAAAATGACGTCCATATCTTTCTCTGTGGCTTTTGAGACAGAAATAAATATTTGTGCGCACTGTTAACTTCTCTCTGAATGCACTGCTTTCAGCCTTGACTACATTTGAGCTGCAGTATTACAGTCTGTTAAATATTTTAATTGGTCCAGCATTAACCCTCTCATGATAAATGCTTCTGCTCAGCATCTTTTTCATCCCATGCCTCAGGATTTGTTGTTGGTCGCTTAACTGTTCCTAAAATATAGCGCCTTCATTTATTTTCTGTCATGTAGATTTCCATTTGACGGCGCCACACTTGATAATTTTGTCCATCAAACCGATGTAAATTATATATCTTAGAATCAGACATATTCCTCTGGCTGTCTATTTGTATTGCGTCCTCTAAAGCTTCTTGTTTTAGTTCAGCAGATTCTTTCGAATTACTCATAAATTAAATTAAATGTTTTTTTTAGCAATACTACTTTAAACATTCGCAGAGACTGGGTTATGGGCTGTTGCAAAATAAAACGCACTTTATTATTCTTTTATTATAATATATGTAATTCAGTATGTGTTGCTTAGACAAAAGCTTAAATCAAAAAGGGCCGATTTTAAAAAGGAAATTAAAGTGACAAGCAATTTAAGAAATAGAGATTAAAGAAGGGTCAAATTAATTAACATTTCACAATAAAATGCTGCCATATAAATTTACTGAGAGCGTTATTTCCAATAATAATAATAATAATAATAATAATAATAATAAAAATAATAATAATAATAATAATAATAATAATAATAATAATAATAATAATAATAATAATAATAACAATAATAATAATAATAATAATAATAATAATAATAATAATAATAATAATAATAATAATAATAATAATTTTTTACACAATGACAGATTGTTCCAAAGACGAGCGGCATGTACATAAAAAGGCCATTCAGATAGCAGAGATTGATGTCGAAGTGTTACAATGTTTCTGTTTCGTAGTAATTGTAAGAAACATATTTTATCGAATATAGAATATATGTATTTGCGAGTTTGAGTGTTAATGAATTTATGCAAAAAAATAACAGTACCTATTTTTAGGAAATTTTCAAAGGATACCCCATAAAGATTGTTGGCAACAGGGAACACATTGTCGAATGTATGAAATTTATACACGTATCAATAATGTTATTATATAAAACATTTAATTTTCTCTTGCTAACTGAATCACAGTTTCCAAATAGTTCACAATCATATAGCAGGGAAGGATTCAGATATGTCTTAACAAGTAGTATCCTTATTCTCATTGGAGTAAAATATTGTGTTAGCCTGAGAGCTCTTAGCTTTACATACGATTGATCAACGCAAGAAATGATGTGATCAGTCCATGTCAAGTTGCTGTTAAAAACTATCCCAAGATTTTTCGCTGAGTTGACAATCTCAATTTTCTCGCCATTTAAGATAATGTCATCGGTAACGAATGGTATTGGTTTACTCACTTCCACAAGAGCTGTAACGCAACAATGTGTCTCACGAAACCAGATGAGAGCTTAAATAGGTAATAATTTGTTTATATAATAACTTTTCTAAGACTTTCGAAAGAAAACATAAAATTTCAAAAAGTCTAAATTCTTCAATTTCTGCATGCTTCCAATTAATTGGGTATATACCCTGACATTATGATTGAGTTAAGCAGGTGTGTAACATATGAAACAATTAGGGGCTTAAGTAGTCGAATAAATTTTGAATGCATAATATCTCTTCCCACTGAATTTGATTTTACTAAAGAGCATGTTGGCATGACGTCGTATTGCATAACACAAGAAAAGGAAATAACCTTCTATTATGTCATCATCTGTATATGTGGCATCGGAAGAAAATTTTAAGTAATTAGGGTCTGCTTGAATTATTGGGATATTAGTGAACGTTCTGTTCAGCACATTTGTATTCACTTGGCAATCATCACTATTGTTAGCATTACCAACTCCAATTTCATGAATGGTATGCCATGTTTGCTGTGAATCAATAGCACTACTAAAAGGATTATAATAAAGGCCCAACTATAATGTGCTTAATCTAGCGTAGGTTACTGTCAAAACTCGACGAAAAGACTGTCAAATGCATATGCGAATTGTGTGGCTAATTATACTTACACTCACTTGTAAAACAATGTACTTTTGCAAAAACTATTCACACACATATAATTCACACACATATAAATATATATATATAAATATATATATATATATATATATATATATATATAAATATATATATATATATATATATATATATATATATATATATTGTTACGTTTTTAGACCTTTTCGTAAAAACGGTTTTATTACTTATCCTTCAAGGATTCGTTTTATTGCATCAAATTAAAACACGGACAAATTAATTTAAGAAATTTAATGCGGCAACACTTTATTTATAACTTAACACGAGTATTTGTACTACTCAACCCTTAGCTAACTCTGCTGAGCTCTGGCAGCGCCTTTATATAGCAAAATGACGTCGTCTGGTAACCTCGCGAAAGTTCTGGGTATGGTGGTTGTATTTTACTTGACATGTGTGTGTTTGTATACATGACAATACTGACTTGTTTGGTTTGCTTATGGTAACTATGTGTGGTTGAATGTATGAGTGTTCTGTGTGTTTTACCTATGGTAACTATGAGTGGTTGTGTGGATGAGTGTGTGGTTTTGTTTCTTCTACGTGTACATGGCTGTGTATACTTGTGAATCTGTTTAGCTTTATTAGCAGCAAATACTTGCATACAAGATCATTAAGAATAACATCTCTTAGCATTTATGTTGCTAGGTTTGTTGTTGTTGTGGTTTACTCTTATTGGCACAGCCTTGAATGATCTTGTATATTCTGGAATATTCCATTTCCGTTAATTTGAATATTATCTATATAGTGTTGACCAGGGTTGTAACATTTTGACAACTATAGATTAGTTGGCAGTGCTGCCAAGTACATATAGCCACATTGTCGTTTTATTTAAATCTATTTCTAATCTTTGTAACACTGCCGCCCACTTAAGTCTGTTCGACCCGAATAGGCATACAATCACCTCTTCCATAGTGCGCCAATCGTTCGAGATGTACTATCTTCATATTCGACCTCGGGATATTATGCTTCTGTATCCGGTATACAACGTCATTCACTCTCTTAATCAATTTATACGGGCCATCCCATTGAGTCTGTAATTTTGGGGACAATCATTTCTTCCGTTGTGGGTTATACAGTAAAACCAATTGTCCTTCCATAAATCCCTCCGAGTTTGCTGCGCGGTCATACCTAGCCTTCATCTTGTCACTGACCATCTTGATTCTATTACGCGCGAACTCATGCAGTTCGTTTAAGTCGTCTTTCTCTTGGGACGTAATAGCTCCTGAGCTGTACTGTTGTAGCTGTCCCCGGCTTCTTCTTACTGGGCCTTTGGCTGCTTTGCACTGTGGGCAGTTTGCTATCCAGTCGGCTACGGCTTGTCGACATCCAACCCAATAAAACGCTGCTTCAGTTTCTCAAGTGTTTTTGTTACTCCAAGATGACTGCCACTAGGTCCATTATGGCACAACTATTAAATATGAAGTTGTTTTGCCATCTACACTTTCCCATACGCGGTATAAACACCCTTTTATTACCTTTAGGCTGTTCCACTGAGCCCAATAAGATTTAGCGAGTGGGCTTTCAGCCGAAATTTCATTCCGGGATGGTCGTCTGTCCTCTTCTTTGGCCGCTATAATTTTCCTTAGCATGCTGTCGTCCCTCTGTGCCGCTGACCAGTCTTCATCAGGGCCGAAGTGAATTAGCCGAACATCAACAACGCCTTCCTTTTGCTCGGTTGTATCACAATGCTTACGCTCTGAACAGCAGGGTCTTCTTGAAAGAGCATCCGCATTGTTATGCCTTGTGCCTCTTCTATGCTCAATGCTCTTTCTTGGTGGCAAAACAGATCTACCTCTCTTCCTTGATGCTTTGCAGCTGCGCTGAAAATGACCGATCCTTCCGCAGTTGAAGCACTTAGGCTTTTCTTTAATGTCACTTTCTGCCAGCAGTTATCGCATTGCCTCCTTAAAGCTGGCAATTAGGTTGTTATCCTCCTCAGACAAAACCTCCACATTCCGCACTCTACTTGTCTTCCTTGATGCTTTGCAGGTGCGCTAAAAATGACCGATCTTTCCGCAGTTAAGGCACTTAGGCTTTTCTTTGATAGCCTTCTCTGCCAGCAGTTATCGCATTGCCTCCTTAACGCTAGCCACTAGGTTGTTATCCTCCTCAGACAAAACCTCCACATTCCGCACTTTACATATCTGTGGCTTGAAAACCATCCTGGCAGTCTCTTGAGCCAGCGCAAATGACACAGTTTCAGCGAAAGTGGATTTCTGCGTAGCGCACACCGCCAGTTTAACATCAGAGTCGCGAATGCCGTTAACGAAAGCCTCAGTTTTAAAATGGTCCAGGAACGGGTGACTCTCGCCTGGATATTTTAGCTGCACTAAACGCTCGATTTCCATTGCGAAATCTTGTAGAGATTCGTTAGGCTTCTGAACTCTACATCGCAATTCTATTCTGTATAAATCGCGCTTGTGCTCACCACCATACTTGCGCTGCAATGCTGCCATTATTTCATTATAGTTGTTTCTGCAGCTTACTGGCACAGTCTCAAGTACTTCTGCGGCTGTATCCTTTAAGGACAAGATCAACTCTATGGCCTTTTCTTCAGCACCCCATTCATTTCTGCTAGCAACCGTCTCGAACTAGAATTTGAAGATGCCCAATGGTACGCTGCCATCGAAGCATGGCGCTTTTATCCGCGCAGAAACTTCCGCAACTGCTCGTACTGGCCCGCCACTATACTCCAGGTTATCCATTTTGTCCTCTAGAGCATGCAATTTCTCTTCGAACTCCTTTGCATGCTGTTCCAGGCCACCGCGTTCTAGATGTGGACTCTATCCGCCAGCTCTGAGAATTTATTCTCAATAAAATCCACCCTCCTGTTAATGCTTCAGAACCAGGGTCTCGTTCATGACTTTATTTGACTCCTGTATTTCGGCTACAAGTTTATCCTGCATCTGCTGATTTTCGGCTACAAGCTTTTCCTGCATCTACTGAGTTTCGGCTACAAGCTTTTCCTGCATCTGCTGAGAGTTCTGTTTTATTTCAGTTATTTCGGCTACAAGCTTGTCACTGCTGATCCTTGATGCCTCCTGTATCTGCTGAGAGTTCTGTTTCATTTCAGTTATTTCGGCTACAAGCTTGTCCTGCATCTGCTGAGAGTTCTGTTTTATTTCACTTTGTGCATCACTGATTCCTTTTATCTGAATCATCATAGCAGCGAACATTGAGTTTATGTCCATGCTGCTGGTCGCAGCAGGAGGGCATATCTGCACATCGTCTTTGTCCTCAAACTCGTATGTCCCGATGTCCATGCCGCGATTCTTAAACTCATCTATCAGCCTCTTCTGCAGTTTAGCCTTGTTACCTGCAGTTATCAATTCCAGTTTACTGAGCTCCTTTTTCAGCTGTTCAACTTTTAGCTCATCAAATTTCATGCTTATTTATTTTAATTTTTTAATGTCCTTTTTTTCCTTAAATTGCAATGTCCTCTTAATTATTTTTGCAATCCCACTTATGACACCAATTGTTACGTTTTTAGACCTTTTCGTAAAAACGGTTTTATTACTTATCCTTCAAGGATTCGTTTTATTGCATCAAATTAAAACACGGACAAATTAATTTAAGAAATTTAATGCGGCAACACTTTATTTATAATTTAACACGAGTATTTGTACTACTCAACCTTTAGCTAACTCTGCTGAGCTCTGGCAGCGCCTTTATATAGCAAAAATGACGTCGTCTGGTAACCTCGCGAAAGTTCTGGTTATGGTGGTTGTATTTTACTTGACATGTGTGTGTTTGTATACATGACAATGCTGACTTGTTTGGTTTGCTTATGGTAACTATGTGTGGTTGAATGTATGAGTGTTCTGTTTGTTTTACCTATGGTAACTATGAGTGGTTGTGTGGATGAGTGTGTGGTTTTGTTTCTTCTACGTGTACATGGCTGTGTATACTTGTGAATCTGTTTAGCTTTATTAGCAGCGAATACTTGCATACAAGATCATTAAGAATAACACCTCTTTGCATTTATGTTGCTAGGTTTGTTGTTGTTGTGGTTTACTCTTATTGGCACAGCCTTGAATGATCTTGTATATTCTGGAATATTCCATTTCCGTTAATTTTAATATTATCTATATAGTGTTGACCAGGGTTGTAACATTTTGACAACTATAGATTAATTGGCAGTGCTGACAAGTACATATAGCCACATTGTCGTTTTATTTAAATCTATTTCTAATCTTTGTAACAATATATATATATATATATATATATATATATATATATACATATAAATATATATATATATATATATATATATATATATATCTATATATATATATATATATATATATATATCTATTTCTAATCTTTGTAACAATATATATATATATATATATATATATATATAAATCTTTTAATTATATAAAATTTCCATGTCACAATGCTCGTTACCATACTCCTCCGAAACGGCTTTACCGATTTTTACCAAATTTTATATGCTTATTCAGTAAGTCTGAGAATCGGCTACTATCTATTTTTCATACCCCTAAGTAATAAGGGTTGTTCACCCTTAAAAATTTGTTTTTCATTTTTGGACGAAATTTTTTGTTTTTATTTTTTTATAATGTAGCATTAAAAAATACATACAACCCTAAATTTTTACTTTTTTATCATCAAGCCCCATCTTTTTATAGCCATTTTAGCAATATAATCATTATTCATACCGCTCGATAACTGATCAATTATAGTTTTTTTAACTGTACTTCGAATAAAATTTCCCGTAGCTTATGGCAAATCTAAAATTTTTTTTATGAAAATAAACATTTATTTTTATTATTAAAGCTTAATCCTGATATCGTTCATAGCGCTCCATGCCTATTTCACGCATATACCACATACTTACACATTTATAATAAGTAAGTTATTTTTGTATACACTAGAATATATCTAGAAACTAGAAATAATTTATAAGGCAGAACAACGTTTGCCGGGTCAGCCTAGTATATATATATATATATATATATATATATATATATGTATATATATATATATATATATATATATATATATATACATATATTTATATATATATATAAAGTAATTAAAAAATAAATTGGAAAAGTGCTAAAATATACAACAGTGCAAGTGGTTGGCAATATATCATTAAATGTAAGAAAAAACACAAATACACTATAATATATATACCAAAAACAATGGCCAAACATTATATGTTTCAATAAATTTTTTACATTATTTATTAAATTTTCTATACAATTGATTTCGTTGTCCATTGCAGCTTCTCTTGTGTGCATGTACATATCATAGTCTATGTGTGTATCTAAGAATAATTGTCAAAATGCGATGGTTCTACAGATTTGATTGTATGTATTCACAATTTCGCCTGCGCTAGCCTACGCACATTATAGTTGGGTTTAACATTCTGTTTTTGAATTTTCTTATTTTCTTACTAACATTTTTTCTAGCAGTAGAATATTTTGAGAAGAGCTCAGAAGGTTTAAGTCACTTCTACCTTTCATATGCTATATCCCTTTGATGTATGGCATCCTTGACCATATTAGAGAACCAAAGTTAAGTCAAATACGTGCTGAATGCTACTCTCTAAAAATGAAGGCATAAACTAAATATCGTTCCAAGAAATCATTGAAGAGTATTCGTAAAGACTATTAGTATCAATTTGTTTAAAATCACGATAAAAAATTTTTTAAACTTTCTGAAATTTAAAGTTGTGGATTATGTCATATTTCGAAAAACATGGAGCCATAACTGATTATACAAAATTACGCTGTTAGAGTTGGAGACGAGGAAAAGGTCAATTAGATGCTAGTTGTGGATGTAAAGTGCGTTGGATATATTGTGTCACTATGGATGGTCGAATGGGAGGGTAACTTACTTTAACTGTTCCAGGAACATATCAAATAAAAGTATATTTACTGAGTATTTATTAAATTGATGTTTAAGCTTTGGTTGTTTAAGAAGAACTGATTGAAGATCAAGTAAAGTAAAAGACAATGATCTTGTCATATGTCAATAAAGGAATAGTTGCCGGACGTATGTCCATATGGGTGACAGTTCGGCCATCCTGGAAGTAGCTCGTCCTCGAGTTGTTCGTATTCATCATAGTAATCATCCATCTCTGGGAAAATCACACACCATGGTTTTAGTTTGTCGCTGCTGGCAACAGTGGTAAATCTCCGCTGATTTCTTTGAGCACCGTCTATGTCCTCAATGACATAACGATCGTAGCGCAGCAGCACCTTGCTAATAACGTATGGGCTTCTATATTTGTCATCAAGCTTACGGGACTCTCCAGTGCTAGGTTGGGCGCTCTCTATAGAGACAAATTCACCCTCTTGATACTGATGTGGTGTCGCATGCTTTGCATCAAATCTAGCTTTCCACTTCTCTCGAGCCATTGTTATATTTTTAATAGCATCTTCACGGCGTTCACTTATTGATAGAGTTTCGACACTAGTGGTATCGTCGTGAACAGCAGATATCAATTTGTTGGCGATAATGTCTTTTAGTGGAAAATCATAAATTAAATTGATAGGTGAATATTTTGTTGTAGAGTTCACAGTTGTGTTGATTTTCCATTGTACATCACGTAGTTCCATGTCCCATTCTTTTCTACCGATTCTACATCGCCCTTTAATTCTGTTACTATGTGTTTCAATTCGCTATCTTGCTTTTGCATTGTGAGAATCCAATCTTCGTCTGAAACACCGATGGTCATCAATGTAGAAAAGACATCTTCAACTTCCTTCGGTTGTTGGATTGGAGCACGGCTTAGAGCATCAACATGGCTCATTTGACTGCCTGGGCGGTGACAAGCTGCAAAGTCATACTCCAACAATTTCAATAACGAGCGTGATATTCGGGGAATCATTGGCGTCATGGATTTCATAGATGAAATAGCGGAGCAGTCGGTATAGGTGGTAAAATGCTTCCCTAAGAGATATGCACGAAATCGCTCACAACCCTCCACTAATGCCAAAATTTCCAATTCATATGCATGATATCTGCTCTCAAGATCACTGCACATGCGACTATAATATACAAGTGGTTTTCTAGCACCGTCCTGTTCTCGCTGGCTTAAAATTGCTGCCAGTTCAATACTGCTTGCGTCTGTATGCAATTCGTGTTGCTTGGCGACATCGTAAACACCTAATACTGGATCGCTCGTTATTGCCTTCATCAATCTCCTAAAAGCGTCCTCGCACTCTGCGGACCACCTGAATGGAACATTTTTTCTGGTCAGCCTTATTATCGGTGATGCAATGTGTGCATAGTTTTTCACAAATTTCCGGAAATAACCGGTTAGGCCCAAGAAACGTCTTATTTCAGTAACAGAGGTTGGTGTTGGAAATTCTTGAATTGCCACTGTTTTAATACGGCCACTTGCATCGACCTCATGCCCCAAAAATGTAACACTGTCTTTCATGAAAAAGAATTTAGAAAGTCGAGGTATTAGACCCTCCAGTTGGATAATTTCTAAAAATTCTCTAAGGTTGCTCAACCCTTCATCGACTCAGTTAGACGCCACTATCACCTCATCAACATAACTTACAACCTTCCCTGCCAAAGGCTCTATTATTTTCATCATCATCTTCTGGAATGTGCATGTCGCGTTCCTGAGACCAAAAGGCATGCGGTTGAAATCAAAAAGACCATTATGGGTGATAAAAGCAGTAAACCTTTTTGCATTTTCTTCAATCTCCAGCTGGTAATACCCAGACATCATATCAAGTGTAGTAAAGTATTTTTTACCGGCAAGAGTTGACAAAACACCATCGACTGTGGGCATAGGCCACGGTTGTTTTTCAGTAACAGCATTTAATGCCCTGTAGTCCACGCAAAGTCTGTCTTCACCATTGGATTTGGGGACTAACACGATCGGAGATGCATAAACTGAAGTTGATGGACGAACAATATTCAATTCCAACAATTCATTAACAATACGATCAACAATTTTCTGTTTAGTAATTGGTATCACATATGGTTTTCTCGAAATGGGTTTTGGTGACGTTACCGAAATTTCCATTTTCATGGTACTGCATTTCCAAATTTTGTCTAAGGTGTCAGCGAAACAATCAGAATATTCATGTTTGTTTTTTCCCATCATGTTGAAGATTGTCACCACATTGTACATCAGCAGTAGATATTACATACACATGACACCTACCGCCTTCAATTACCACACGACCATTAGATAAAATGTCCAACCCAATAATTAAATCGTATTTTGTCACATTCTCATCGACGACATATAACTCGGCATCAAAACACAATTCATCAATAGTTATATTAGCATTTTTAATTTTCTCAAATTCGCCACCAGCAAAACCTTGCATAATTTTGCTACATGTTGTCCAATGACATCTTAATTTATTCGCGATAGACCGTTTCACAAGAAAGACAGCATTTCCTGAATCTATAAGTGCATCACATTTCCTTCCATTAACAACAACAGTTTTCGTGATAATATTGTTGCTCACAATTGTGTTAATCTGATCTCGTGCTTTACGCTGCGGCTTAGGACAGTTTCTCAGTTTAAAATGTGATTTACCAACCCACTTTTCATGAGATTTAAGCTCAATATGTTTATATTCATTGGTCCTTTTAAACGGCAAATTTTGTTTCACTATTGTTTCTGAAGACTGCACTCTTGAACTGATCACGGCCCCTTGTAGTGATTTTAATAATTCCGAAAGTTTCACAAATAATACTACAGATAATGACCGTCGTAGACCATGGTCCCCAATGCTATCTATAATATATCTCATGATTTCATTATCATCCAACTGCCCACGGCGTCCAATTGCCAACATACTATAATAGTAATCGACTACTGTTTCACCTTTCTTTTGGTGAGTATTCATCATCTGAATATGTATATCGGCACTGTTTATGACACTCGGAAAATCATTCATAAAAGAGATTACAAAACCACGCCAACTACCAAATACTGGTTGAGCATCAACCCACAATTTTGCAACACCTACCAACTTGCTTCTAATGGTAAATAAAACCATTGCATCACTCCACTAATATACATTTTTGAGTTCCTCAACTCTTTCAACAAATTGAACCGACGTAATGCCATCATTAGTGGGGTTAAAAGTAGGTAACACATCAATAATTTCACGAATACTGCACTGATGACTGGAACTAACCGACAAGCCATCATTGGTTGTACACTGTGCTGTACCATTATTTGGCATAACTACTCCAGCTGAATGCACTGTGCCTCGTGGTTCTATATTAGAATTTAAGTAGGGCTTTACTGGTACAAATACATTTGATGAAACCAAGCTCGAATGCTGCATACATATACCTTGTTCTTCTCCACCACACATTACCTGCTGTTGATGTTTAGTGTCAAAAGACACACCCTGACGTGATGATATTGTCGTATTATATTCGTTTGTTTTCGCATACGTTAAGTTTCTGTCATTCTCAAAAAATGGTTGTTGTTGTTGTTGCCGTATATTCTGCTGAAGCAGGCGTGTCGCATTTGCAGATCGTTGGTCTGCACTCTTAGCAACTGAAGCGGCCGTTACTTTTATTTCGTCTTCACTCGAACTCTGCGGCAGTGACATGTGCGTAACCGTCGTCGACGCCGTCGTCGTGTATGCTTGAAATTGGTGTGTGAGCGATTCCAATGTACGTTGGAGACGCAAAACATCGTCACGCGATTTCTCCACCATACCTGACGTTGTCGTTGGTACCTCCATAATCTTCTGCACATTCAACTGTTCATCTTTACCTTCCATCTCGTGAAGTGTCTCTTTACTAACAGGCTCTGGAACCCTGCCTATCGCAGACGTACAACAAGCTCACTCTTGATACCCGATGTTTTTAATCCTAGCTCGCGCAATCTGTCCTTCAGCTTTACTGTGGACAACTTTCCTATAAGTTATTTACTGCCCACGTTCTAGTTCCCTATCCCACTTCTGAATTTGTCACTATGGATGGTCGAATGGGAGGGTAACTTACTTTAACTGTTCCAGGAACACTAATCAAATAAAAGTATATTTACTGAGTATTTATTAAATTGATGTTTAAGTTTTGGTTGTTTAACAAGAACTGATTGAAGATAAAAGCTGTGTTCATTTACTAAAAATTTGTACAAATTTGTAACAATTGTTACTGGAAAGCGTTCATTAACTCGAAAAATTCGCAACGAGAGAGCGGCGAAAGAGCGTAAAAAATTGAGATACAGAAATATTATTGCAAGTTTTTACAAGTAAAATTTTTACTTGTGATAATTATTCAAACAGCTGTTTTGCCTTTGTGTTTATAAAACAATATTTCTAAATTAAGTTGAAAATAAAAATATTTTGGAAAATTTAAGAAATTGTAAGTAAATGTAAATTTTTAAAACCATAAAAAGTATTAAAATTATAAATTTATTTTTGTGTAATCTAGGAACTACTGAAGCAAAATAAGATGTCTAATTTAATTGAACTAAGCAACACAGTATCTGGTATATCAGTGGCAAAGGATGTAACAGACCAGGTGTTATTTTTAGTGTTGTAAATATTATGCAGGCAAATAATTCAATTAGTTCAGATATCTATTTGCAAATATATATCTGATTATATATCTAATGCAGCAACATAATATTTTATTTTGGATAAAGCTTTTTATGACAATGAAAATCAATTGCTTAAATTACTTATTTATGGTTAGAAAGACATATTTTCTCTTAAGAAAAAGCAATCGAACTCAAAATTTGGATCTTGTAAATTTACATGAAATTAGGTAAATTCGCAAAAGTTGTTGATGTACATATGAAATGAAACATAGTTCATTGTATGTAACTAACAAACAAAACGTTCAAACCCACTATGAACTTCAGTTCAGTTCAACTCACATTTACTTGCGCGTTAATATAGTTTCTTATTAGTGTTTACATAAATAGTTTTTCATAAAATCACATTAAAAAATACTTAATATTATATAATTATTATAATAGTAACGCAATAAGGTTCCAAAACAATAATGCTGAATATAAATAACCATAATCATTATATTTATAATAATATATGTATAATTTGTCCAAACAATAAAGGGGTAGTTATTGAGTACTCATATATACCTATGCATTACAACACTACTTTAACTTGCAAATTTTTACTAGTAAAGTGTTCATTTTTCACATTTTTGAGAGTAATTGTCGAAAATTTCTTTTTCTCTCGTTACTAATATTTACTAGTAAAGTAAATGAACATACCTAAAGTAAAGTAAAAGACAATGATCTTGTCATATGTCAATAAAAGAAGAGTTGCCGGACGTATGTCCATATGGGTGACAATTGTATTAACTGGGAAAAGACTAAGAGATAACATATTCTCAGGCAAAGTCAACTCTGTCAACACATTTGAGTTAAAGTCACCGGTAATCACTATATCATTGTATTCTGACGTAAGATTTTCGAGTTTAGTGTAAAACACTGTAAGGGGTATTCTGTTATTAGGCAGATTAACATAACCTACTAATAACTTTTTATCATACATATGAAACAGTTTCAATGAAAATAAACTCAATACCTTGTTTGGCTGAGAAAATTTTTTCGTAATGAAAATGTATGTTATTTTAGAGAAGTTGAAAATACTAATATGCCATCTAAATAAACTACTCATATATTCTTGTACCACTTCATTCATAATTATCTGGAATGATGCTGGAGTGTTTTTCAAATCAAAAGAGACTCTGCTAAACTTATAATGTCCAAATGAAGTTGAAAGAGATATCTTGTCTCTGTGTTCTGGTAGTGAAGGTATTTAAAGAAATCCTTTAGTTAATTCAATAGCATTAATATGTTGAGAATATCCTAGTTTTGATCTTCCATATTAGGAATAGGAAATTTGTCTTCTATAGTTACTTCTTTAATTTTCTATAATCAATCACTACTTTAAATTTTTCTCTTCGAGAGCTGTCATTTTTATTAGAAACAACCTAAATTGGTGCATTATATGGATTGCATGATTCAGTTATGGTTCCAGACTGTAGCATTTGCTTACTTCCGGAAATTTATAATTTCTTGAATGAATTCGAATTTCGTTAATTGTTGCTATTATATACCTATATATAACAACGCGTGTTAAATCTTCACTTTCAATTAAAAAACGTTCTTAAAACTCTTAAACAATTGTGTTCATTCCTTAATTTATTCATTGTTCAAATTTTTCGTTATTAGTTTCCTATTTAAATATTCCATTTTGTGGCTAATTGAAATTCATGTCTATCAGAATTGAATTAATATAAGACAAATCATTTTCTGTATTCTGTACCAGACTTTTCATATTTTAAAGGACTTTTTGCACTGTCAGTTATTAATACATTTTGCTTTATATCAATTTTCTTTCCTAAGGGTTCCTTGAAATTACATCGAAATCGCTAAGTATATATGCCTCAAGCATCTAAATGTTTTTACTAATTTAAAAAGCGGTAATATCTTATGTATTCAAAATTATTGGAGTATCAAGTTTGGTTCTAAAAGAAGTATGAAATAGGCCTCTTTTCACAAGTGAAGTACCTGATCCTGAATCTATTAAAAACTTTATAGGGACATATTTTGTTTACTATTATATAGGGTAAAGCTCTTTGGCTATTCACATTACTAAAGTTTTCCAACATGTTTTGACCCTGATAATAATTTGTTTTATTTGGCTTTCTTTCAGTTTCTGAAAGATTGTACGTATTACTCTGAAAGATTTCAAAACTATTTCGCCTATAGGGATTTATAATTATCTTAATATGGAATATTTTTATTCTTTAAAGTTTTTTGAGTATTATTTTGTAAAAATTGATTAGAATTATTATTAAGATAAGTTTAAGAATTGGTAAAGCTTTGATTAGAGATTTTATGGAGTTACATATATATATATATATATATATATATATATATATATCTATTTTCTAAATTAGATGTAAGGAGTTTCTTACATATATAAAAGTCAGTTTCTACAAAATTTCTTCGACTATATTAAGGGCCATTATTACAATATGATGTTATCTTAAAGTGAGATTTTATCGGTCGGGTAAATACATTTTCATTATTACAACTTTCCTTTAATCTAAGTATGTGCGATAAATTAAAGGCAAGTTCGACTTTGCGATAAATTTTACCAGGAGGATTTATGTTTATATTACCATATTTTCTTATTTTTTAATATGGTAGCACCAAACATAGGTCTTCTTCACTTGAAAAGTTTTTTGTCCGTCTTCTCACAGCTCGCACGATTGTTTCCTTAGATGCTGACAGGTTATTATTTCATAACACAAACTTATATTTTCACAAACAAAGGCTGCATATATATTCAAAAGGTAAAAACAAGTGCGTCGTTGCCACTACAATTTTTCGCGATCTAAATAATCTTTCAAAAATAATCTGTAATTGATAGCGGTATTGCCACACAATAAGAAATATACATTTAATATTACAGCAAGTTGTAATAATGGAAAGTTGCTACCGTCCACTTTATCGACTTGTTATAGTAACGTTGGCATTTACTACCACCAACTTTGTCGTTAAGTTGTAATAATGGCCCTAAGTGTATAAGGTTTTCTTGCATTTAATAATAGCTTTGTTTCTGTAGGAAATTTGAAAAATACAAATTTATAACATCATAGTTTCATTATTTTTACAACTATACCCTTATGCATTTTCTCCATCTACACGAGATTTTAAATTTAATTTAGTCAATAAATTTATTAAGTATTCATACAAACCAGTAACACTGTTTCTAAGCTCAGCTCATCTAGTTTTATTTAAAATAGGCCACACTTATTATATCTTAAAATTACGTTAATTTCATCCCATTTTATTGGATTATATTTATTTATAAGAGCTAAATTAGCTTTACAAATAAATTTATATCTTACAATTAAATCAAATAAAGATATAAGAGACAAATAAACATACTTACGTATTTCTTCAACGTGTTTAGTAAACATTTCTAACTCTTCTGCTATGTTATCGAATACCGGGAAACCATCCAAGAGATTGAAAGCTATTATCGCTATTTAAGTTGTCGTTCTTACTGAAACTACCCTTAAAATATTTTGATATTACTATTTACTATTGACTGTTATTTATTTTTAACGGTTGTTTGATTAAGTACCCTTATCCTGGATAAACCAAAAACGGTATTTATTGTTTCTTTTAAATTCTTAATCCTAATGATCCAATTGATGAATTGTGATATTTTAAATCTCTTTTCAATACTACCGCTTTATTTAAAGATGATTAGACGTGTGTTTAAACCTTTTAAGGAATCTTGAAGTTATAAACCACACTGATTTTGAAATTTTTCGTTATATAAGCATATTAGTTCTATATTTTATTTTTAGTTCACTATTTGGCTATAAATGCAACTGTGCCAATTAATATTTCTCAAGCAACCTTAAATATGCTTACAAAATATATATAGAAGTTTTAAAACAGATATTTTTTTATATTTTACTTGAAAATTATTTTATATTAAAACAAACAAAATTGTATTAACCTGTTTCATCTATTGAAAACTTAATTATTAATGACAAAATATTTGACAAAAATGTAATATGTAGTAGTTTCAAAGAAAATATAATATATAACATTTAAATACATATACAATAACACACGCTTCCGATCCGACTGGGAAATTAACTTTTTCCTGATATGAAGGAAAAATAATTTTGCGTGATCAGCGTCTGCAACTTGGACATGTTGGTCGAACGTGATCGATAAATTCAACGAGCCAACAAAGTTGGCTGGAAACAACTAGTCTTGGCTATAGCATGGGTAAGTCAGTTTTGTTGAAAACACAAAGTTATTGTTAAATTAAATATTTGAGCGATTGCATTAATTTTTAGAAGTGTTTGGTTGAAAATTAAATTAAAGCTGACATAATTTAAAACCTCAAAAAATTGCGTTTGATACATATCCCGACGCAGTTGACAGCACCTTAGAGTTATATATTTTTTTTGAGTTAAACCAATTAGAATCCTTGAATTGGCGCTTGAGTAGGGATCCGTAAAAAATTATGGGGTCCTTATAACTTCAATAAAAAATGTTATACGAATCCTAAGGAACCCTCCAAGATGGATAACAAATACATACGATAACCTTAAAAAGAAAATTATCCTACGGAGCTTCTGGGAGGACAAAATGGTTTTAAATGTTCGTGTCGCGTTCCCTAGCCAAGACTCGCATAAATATATAAAAAATATACAACATTTACGAGGAAAATGTACTTTGAGAATAAATTTTCCCCTAATTTAAATTTATGTATAAAATGGAATGAAAAAATTCAATAGAAAATGCAAATTGTAAATTTAGAAATTGAAATAAGAGTTAAAAAAGAAAATGTTATAAAATATAAAATTTAAAAATTTAAATCAAAGCAAAAAGAGAAAACCATTATTCTCTTGAAATAATATTCTAAAATAAAGTTTAAAAAGAGAAACAAAAATTAAAGTCAAAAAATAAAATAAAAGGCAATCGAAAATAAGAATAGAGAAAAGAAATTATTGTCACTAAATCGAAAACATCCTCTTGAAAAAATAGAATACAAAATAAAAATAAAAGTAAAAAGAAGAGTAAAATTAGAAAGGGAAAATATTATTGCATTTTGAAAATTTAAAATAAAAGAATATACAAAAAAAAGAGAATATAGAAAAAAGGTTAGAGAAAAAGAAGTGAAGTGAAAGTGTGCCACGATCAAGGATCCTCTTCGTCAAAGTTGTCTGGATATTTCAGGTACGTGAATTTTCTTTATTCCTTGCCAACCTAACATAAAAATAGTGGAAGAATTAAGAACAATAGTGGCGACTATGACTGGAGCCATAAATCAGTTTATTGAACAGCAAGTCTCAGTAACAACGCAGTAGGACGTTTTAAATAGGATATAGTGTCTTGAAAATAGATAGGGAGCTGCGGTAGGTCCTTTGGTCATGGATTAATTATCCCTTCAACTGCCACGAACTAAAACTGAGTTGAAAGACATACGCTACCTTCCTGACAGCGTAAAGGAATTGAGAATTGAGGGCAATTCAACTCAGTACGTATCCTGTATTTATTTTGGCACGCGCTAAGAAATTACTGGCGCTCCAGACACGGCTCTGGTGTCCCATAATGTATTGGATAATATTGAGCTACGCTGTTAACAGGACACCCAAACTCTGAACCATCACCTTAGACAGCTTGCCCAACCATAAATGAGTTTTATTCAACTATCAACCACTAAATTTCTGTTGTTATCAACAGACTGAAGACGGAACCCTACAGTGAGGAAACTATCAATACTCTAATGGAAACCTGCAGGAACAGAGCATTGGATATCTCCATACATGCAATGAAACCGGATCTTTACTATATGAATATTATTCAGCGACGAGGAGCGCTCTGTAACATATTCCGCTTATTTAGAATTACAAAACCTAACAATGAGAAATAACATAATGCATACATATGTATTTTCCCTAGAAAAGCTTATCGTGTTGATCATCCAAAGCCACGAAAGTTTCCTTCGCAATCGGGATGGCAGAATAAAGATTCTCGATCTAGACATTGGCAGCATAACAATAACTATTATAACTCTCGGATAAATGAATATTTAAACTATAATCCTGAGGTATTCATCTATAAAACGAGAATAAATGGAAGTTGGTAGGATAATCTTCGCCGGTTAAATTGCACCAAAAATCCTAGGGCAGCGAAAAAAAAGATACACTCGAAGATAATATGGGTAGCAAGCAACCTAAGCTTGATCACATGGAAACTTTCCCTTATGAAGACCGCATGGCTGGGGATAGGTTAGAGGAAGGCTTTCATCAGGAAGAAGTTGTAGGTGAAGTAAATTTTATGAGGGAAGGCCACCAAGATTATCCTATATAAAATATCCTTCTGCTACTGTCTTTAATGGATAGAAAATAAAATATTTTAGTTTTGAGAAATTGCTTTAAAATTAAGATTAAGTAAGAAGTGTGTCAAATTATATGTTAGGAGAGGAATATGTGTCAGAAGTTAGGACTAGAACGGGGAGCCTTATTAATATGTACCATTGTTTGGACCACTCGATGGCAGCAAACTTCCATCAAACAACATTCAGGCAGGAATCAAAACAAGTACGAAAGAAGCAAGATATACAAAGAGCTAGCTATTCCTCATGAGGGAATAGATAAAAGGGCTACTTTAGGAGGAGCAATTAGAACCCCAAAGTCCCTATAATTCACCTATTCGGGTCCTGCCTATAAACCAAAACCCGATGGTGAAAGGCAATATCGAATGGTGGTGGACTTCAAATGTCTAAATGCCGTAACGATTCCAGATACTTACCCAATTCCAGACATAATATCAACTTTAGCTAATTTAGGTAAAGCAAAGTATTTCACAACAATAGATGTTACATCTGTCTTTCGTTAAATAGCTATGAACCGGAGAATAAACCACAGAAAATAAAGTTTTCTGGGAATGACTTCCTACTATAGGAAATTTATTCGCGACTATGCAAAAGTGAAAACCCCTTTACAAACCATACGAAAGGAGAACATGTCCAGGTAAAAGCCAGTCAGTCTAAGAAAGTGCCGAGTCTTTAAGGACTTTTAAATACTTAAATTTATGTTAACTACAGCGGAACTATTGATTTTTAGAAACCGTTTAACGTAACGACGAATACCTTTAATACTCCGCTAGGTACCGTGATATCACAAGACGGAATCAGCAAGGACAATTCCATAGAGTATACAACCAGATCTCCCAACAAACCTGAAGCAAATTAAGCCACAAACGAGATACAGATCATTAACCTTGAATGTTTACATGGGAAGTAGGAATTTTTATTGCAAATTAAAAAGATGGAATGAACGTATAGAAAAATACCACGAAATGATTTAAGAGCCTGGTGCATCGAACCGCGTGGCTGATACCCTTTCGAAATTCCAACCCATTTCGAGTCATTTATATAACTCTTCTACTGATAAAGAGAAGGAATGGATATGAGTTCGGATGGAACTCTAACTGCTTCAGATGGTCGAGAGGACGACGTTTTTTCATCAGCGGTAAACTTTCACAGTGCAGAACAAGATGCTTCCGATTGGACATCCCATGTGGGAGTGCCTCTAAACGTTTTTGGGAACGAGATTATACTAGGAACCAGAATAGAAATGACAGCATTGGACAAAACACACCACGGGTATACTAGACATTTTATTTCCTCAAATAATTGGTATAAGAAAACACTGCTAACTTTGCTAAAAGAGAAACTCCGCATGTCCATATGAAATACTTCCCATGAACATTATGGAAATTCAAGGACAAAAGTTCATTACCTGCTTAGATAAGTTTACAAAATTTGCTTAGCTCTTTAGTAATAAGGATAGATTGTTGGTACGGGTGAGGAAAAAATTAATTAAAGTTCAGCATTATTTCGCAGTTTCTTAAGCCCTTTCACATAAACTTTCATAAAGGAAAGTTTCTATTAAAAAAACGGGCAATTCGAGGGACTGCATTCAATAATAATTGAAATTTGTAAATGTTTCAAAATTAAATAACCTAATATAACAGTAAAACAATTAATTAAAGTCTGTGTTGATAGATACAATGATGCTATTGGTTCTACAGCAAATAAAAGACCACGTGAATTATTTTTCAATAGAAACGGAGGATCAAATTATTAAAATCCATTATTAGAACAAAAGAAGGTTAATACAGATCTCAGGCACTTGCTTAAAAGGCAAAGTCCTAAGAAATATAGAAGTGGTAAAAGAATTTATGCAGCTATAAAAACAATTAAGAGAAAAAAACAAAGGGCTATATAGCAAACAAGTAGTTAGGAAAGATAGTGGGATGGAAGAAAAATTCACAAGTAGTACAAAAAAAATTTAAATGGGGAGAGCCAAAAGAAAACTATTGTATCATAAATAAATATAGATCCGTTTTCGTCTCTTAGCTTAAACTATACTTCTCAAAAAACCTGTCCCACAATACAATAATTTAATCAAGTAGTATAAGGATAAACAATTATATAATTAAACCACTTATATGAACTTTTTTAATTTCCATATAACAAAGTAAGAGAACATCAGCTCAGGCCTGGTCAGTTTTCGGATGATATGCTAATGCCGTGGATTGGCGCATTGCAACAAGGCTTACGATGGTGGTAGAATATAAGATCATTATTTAGTGTTCCGAGGAAACCAAGGAACGATCCATAAACTGGACTATAATGCAAATATACAACATATTAATATATAATTGAAAATCAAAAAATTAAAAATTTTTAGTTAAAAATAAGCAAAACCTATTGGAAAAATGGGGGAGGGTACAAAATAAATCTTAAAACTTAACTTTTCGTCATTAAAACATATCATTATAATGACACCGCCTCATTTTTATCGATATATTGAACTTATATTACTTTCAGAAATAAAATTTTTATAACCATGAACCTCAGGTTTATTACCTTCAACGCATTCAACCTGATTGCTTTTGCAATCTATGACAAAACATCGCTGATTTCAATGGATGGATAATCGATGGGAACTTTAAATTATTACGCGTTATCTACTTGTTCCATGGAAATGGCTGAGAATAATTGAAATTCATGTTACTTTATACACAGACATATTTTAATTAAAAAAAAAAAACATAAGAGCAAAAAGTTCAATTATAATTTATTTGTTAAGTAAATATTTAATATATTTTCAACAAGTAGCACTTTCTGTTAATCGCGTTCGTTTACGAAATACATCACTTTCATCGCTAGAAATATTTTTGAAGCCATGATTAGTTTCTGGCGATGGTTCACTGATTTTCGTCCGTTATTAATCGTTGGTTTCCAGTTTTTATAAGACTATTATGTAATTCACGATAATTACCCTATAATAATTTTAGTTCACTTGTGGCTTTCCCCTCATTAGGTTCATGCTGGCGATAATAATTGCCCAATTTAACTGCTGTTTTGAACCCTTTTTTAACTATGGATGCAGTGAGAAAAGCGACTACGTAATACTTTCCATTAAATTAAATTAAACAAAGCGGGATTCCCCCGCTGTTTTGATTGTGCTGTTTCTCGTACCAGATGGTTTCTAGTGGTGCCAACTATGTGTTTAATTTAAAATCGTCGAAATCCGTGCAAGCAACGTTTGTCTGGTAAAAATACATACCTTTTTATATTGCGTTAGACCAAAACAAGTCACGTACGATAGAGTGAAATATACATTTGGAAACGCGTTAAATCAAATTCGTGTAAAAACAGAATTAGGTGCATATCACTTATTATCCAAAGGAACGTTCCGCCAAAGCAAAAAAGAAGAGCGCTTAGATCGATCAATTGGATCGGATTAGCTCGGAAATAGGTTGCTGGAAGCCCTGCGATATATTCAAATAAAATACTAAGGACTCAACAATATATCATCTTGAATAACAATGATATATATAGATCAATGGAATCATCATCAGAGTAAAAAACATCACGAGTGGTAAAGACCACATATTAATTTAGCAAAATACACCCAACGAGGTCATTATCCTGACGGATAATATAAATGAAAGTTTCTGAACGTGCCAGCTGGCTAAAAGTGGTATTGTCAATACAAATCTGCTGGACCCATCGGAAATAAATAGAAAAATCGATGAAGATGCTCAGGAAGAAATTGTGAAGTTATTGCATGACGATGTCATCTACGTGACGAACTACAAGGGTTTGACTGAGTCAAATGGCGAAACCATGTTTCTGAATGGCAGTTATCTTGTGCAACTCTCAAATGAGTCGATAGTGATGAGAATCATACTTGAAAAGTGTTAGATCAGGTTGAAAAGTAAGAATCATGCTTACTCAAGTAGTTCAATCACAAAACTTCAAGTCCTACCGCTAGTACTAGCGAATATAACACATGGCGACCTGCTATTAGATCCTTAGAGACAGTTTAAATTATATACATATATTTTTAAATATTAGTGATATAATAATAAAATAATATCTACAAAAATTTAGGACATACAAAATTATGCGTTTAAATAGATTAATATATCGTTTTTTATGAAAGTTGTTAAAATCGTTGCACATCCTTCTCAAACGGAGAAAAATAACGTGAAGGACGTTGAAAGAAATTAAAAGTCATATTGTTGATTAAGAAACCATGGCTCACATCGCCAATAATTGTGTTGAAAATAAACGATATGTTCAGCATGTTTCTACGGCTTTTTAGAGTTGGCAACCTGATAAGGGAATACCTAGCAGAACTGTAAGGTGAATTTCTTGGGTTAAAGTTTAACCCACAAAGACAAAAATTAAGAAACTGTTTTTGCACAGATTTAATAGCGTTAGAATGTGTTTTATAGTTATATAGGGTCCCGTATTACCGATGCATACTTGAACACAGGCCTTACAAGTGATTTTGTAACATATAGATCATTGAATTCTTCAGCCCAGCGTTTTACAAAACCAAGTACATCTCTATCTTTATTTATTGTCATTATTATATGAGCAATAAAATTAAGTTCAGAATCAAGCAGGATTCCATGATTCATGAGGTAAGCCTCAATAACATAAAAATATTGAAAAGGTTAGGAGTAAGATTCATTGCTACAATTGGAATCAACATTATGATCATGATCATAACCATCATTGTTTTCATTGGTTGGCTTTGGTATCAACAAGCAAGAATATTAAATGTTCGATTACCAACCATAGACTCCTAGGGAGGATTTAACAACGTTGGCGACACCGTCGCCAAAAAATTATTTTGCAACTTAATTTATTTCAATGTTTCTACTTTAAAACACGCGCTTCCAATCCGATTGCAAAATTATCTTTTTGGTGATAAGGTAGGAAAATAAATTTAAATGATCAGCGTCTACATACTTGCGCAAGGTGGTGCAATGGGATCGATAAATTCAACGAGCCAACAAAGTTGGCTGGAAACAATTAGTCTTGGCTACGGCGTGGATAAATAAGTCTTGTTGAAACCACCAACTTATTGTTAAATTAAATATTTAAATTATTGTATTAATTGTTTAAAAGTTTTCGGTTGAAAATTAAATTAAAGGTGACAAAATTAATAACGTGAATAAATTGTGTCTCGTTTATATTCAGGCCCCTTAGAATTTTTATTTTATTTTATTTTTTTTTGAGTAGGACCAGCACTCAGGGGACAGCCCCTACATATGCAGTGTATTGCGCTGGAACTGGAAAGGAGGGGATAGTATTAGGAGGACAGATTAAAAGATAGAAAGGTTTCTATAGCGGTTTTTACTTTTATTACTTCGTCGGTGAATTTTATGCTACAGATACCGACGCAGGAGGGTGCTGTTTTATCCTTCTCTTTTAGTACATGACGGTGTTAATCGCTGTCGGTAATGTTCAGCGGCCAGTGCTGTGCCTTCGTCATTGAGACAACCCGACGCCAATTAACACAATCATGTGCTAATGCAGACCAGAAATATTCGACACAATATTGATGACTGAGTGCGGAGTCGAACTCGAGACCTCAGGCATCGCAGTCTTGTATCTTACTATGTCAGCCATTTAAAATCCTTTAACTTACATATAAAAGCGAATAGTAACAAAGTATAATTATAAAGGGATGATGGTTGCACATATGTATAACTCAATGCACTGTATATACATGTGTAAGTTCAGTAACTTCTCAATCAATTATCTGGACATTCATATGTAGGTAATATTCACTTCCTGATAAGTCGAAAATAACAATTATTGATCGTTTGGAATTAGTGAGAATATGCCTGCTGAAAAATAACTTTAAATATTTTTTAATGGGTTATTAAATAAGTTAAATGTAGCTCTGAATAGAGTGTAGAAATCGGAAGACAGCAAGATATTATTTCTGTCAAACATATTAATATATTACAATGTGGAACATATTTTTATGAATATATATAGGGGATTTACACTGTAATCATAAAGTCATAAAATAAGATCACGAAATATATGACTAGTGTGAACAACCCGTCATTACTTGGTCTGCTAAATAAATTTATATATATATATAAACTCCAACTCTTTTTGCTGCGGCATACGGAAAATTTTCAGTGGCTGCCAGCTACGTAAGTTAAACGAGAAAAATTTCTCACTTGTGTAAATTTAATTTTTGCGATTTATTTTTTATGTTATAAAAATGTGATTTAATGTACAGACATATAGGTATGAACAATTTTTTAACCGTTTTTTAGTCATGAATCATACATAAGTAACGGCGGCAAACATATACTATCGCCGTCTCGCTTAAATATTATCAGATCTCTAGAGCTATTTTATGACAAAACAACAACATACCTAAAAGAGTGATATTATTTTATGACTTTTTGTATGCAGCACAACAATTTTTTTAAACTGGTCTAAAATATTATGACATTGTGACAATATGACTAAATAGCACACAGTGTGAATACAACAATAGTTGAAAGCAATCAAAATGGCTTGAATAAGCGACCCGATATGATACCGCGTATTTCTTTTTAACAAAATGGTAAATTATTTTGAGATTATTAAATGGATATCCATAAGAAATAAGTTATTAAATTTATCAACATCTAGGAAGTTATTAACTCACATGACTAAAAGCTTATAGGAGTAAAACTCGAATTACCATAACACAATAACTATAAAGCTGGATTCACTCATGGTTTCAGAACAAAATTTATGTTCTAGAGCAATTTTAGTTGTTTGAGAGGATGTTCTGATGCGATTCACCCACTTCGCGCATTTGTTCTGCAACATAATTTTGTAAACTATGTATGCGAGTTTTACAATTGGGCAATAACATTATTTATATGATTTTATTTATAAAAATATTCACCAGTTATTTTTTTTTAATGCCAAATAATACAAAACAAGTGCTCCGTATTTTATTATATACACATACAATATGGAACACGTGCGTTGTTATACATATAAAATATATAAAACAAGGTCTGTATTTTGTTATACATATGTACATATAATATGATGTGGCATTTCAGTTCTACTTTACCTAAAAAATTAAACTTACTGGCAGCACAGTTGCAATGTTTCGGAACGCGAATTAAAATTAAACCAATTCATGTTCCGAAACGTGTTACTCTATTTCGCTCTTTCTCTCTCTCTCTCTCTCTCTCTCTAAGAGAGAAACGTCAAACTACATATAAAAAATATGTTTCAGAACGTAAATTTTGTTCTGAAACCATGGGTGAATGCAGCTTAAGGCTATAACCTAAAACTAAAATGACTTTGTTTCTATTGTTATTATTATGTCAACTACAATTGCTTACAATATTACCCATTAAATTTTTACACATTACCTGGCATCGCTATGCCAATTTTTTGCTCAACCATTGATTAACTATATTGATGTAAAATTTTTGTTTATAGCAAGTTCTAATTGCGTTTGTATATGTAAGAATACTTAGCAATTGTCCATGTATGCTTTTTTTACCATTTTTAGTTTCATTATTCAAGTATATTTCCTAAATTTAAAATTTTGCGAGCTAAATATATAATCAGCTTAGATTTTATATTACCACTAGATGCGACACGTACATTAAACTCTTATTAAAATCGTGTTATTTAACTAACAGAAAAGTCTTGATGTCTTATTTGTGTTTAATTCCATCCAAGACATGGGGTAGTTCTACACAGAAAAAAAATATTCATAAAATACATGAATATCTTATGAATTTTGGTCAATGAATGATTTTCATTGTATTTATGAACAAATTCAAAAATTCATAACAAAAATACTGAGAAAATTAGTTCCGCAGCTGTTATGACCAAATAAATGACATTTATGAAAAAAATTCTTTCCATTTATGGAAATTTTCATAAAAAATTTGTCAACTACGAATCCCTAGAATTTATGAATTTTGTGCATAAATATGAGAATGCTGGTTTTTTATGAATGCGTTCATAAATTCTAATACGCATTCATAAAATAAAAGAAAATTCGTGTTTTATTTTTATGAAAAAGTTCAGAGTTTTTATGAACTTTTTATATTTATTACATAATTTGTATGTAAATGTACATACATTTTTTAGAATTTAATGAAAAGTTTCATAACAGATAAGAATTGAATAGTTATACAAAGATTTATGAATAGTTCATAATAATTATGAAACTTTTAATAATATTATACATAAACCTTTAGAGAGTTTTATGAAAACTTTCATAATATCTGCGAGTTGTATACTTAGTTTTAAAAAGTTTTTTGAATAAATTCATAATAATTATAATATTTTTAATAATTTTTCTGAAAGTTTACGTGTTTCTATACATAATTTTTTGGCAGAATTTTATGAAAATTTTCATAATATATACATACATATGTCTTTAAATAAATTTGCAATAATCATAAAACTTTTTGATGTTTTCTGTAAAAATTATGTACAAAGAAATTTAGCCTCTTCCGGATATTTTAAATTAAATTCAAAAAATATTTTAAACCACATTTCAACAGCATGTATTATATACATAGTTTTAAATCGGACAACATCTACATAAACATAAATATGTTTAATCATTTGTATATCTCCGATTATTGAAATACGCGGCTGTAAGAAATACTTTGCTGCTCTTAGATGGCAGAGCTTGCCTTGTATTTCCTTGTTTGTGTTTCCGAAAATTGCAAAAGCTCCTCGGGAATCTTCAATACTGAACTTCCTAGACTGTTTTCAGCCATATTTATTTGAGGATAAAATAAACTGGTGAAGATTCATTGGCGTACAATATCTCGAGTATCTAAAAGAGGAAATGAAAATAAAAATGTATACAAAAATATACAAATTTATTTTATTATTAAAAAGCATTTGAATTACTTACTCTCCCTTGTTTCTTCGTCTATGGAATTCAAGTAAAAGCCATTAGAAGATTTTCTAGATATTTTCCTTTTCAGCAAACTGTAAATTTTATCAGATGTCAATGCCCAGTTTTCATGAATATTGCCGCTATTTGGAAACTTTATGGAGAAGTCAACATCCAACTGAAATTTTATAAAAATAGTGTTACGATATATATTTTTCTGACTGCATAGTTTAACCAATGTTTGTATATTTACATAGGTACCATACGAATCGCATTAGAGTGGGTGTACTCTGGCCAAATTTTGAAAATATCTGCAGCAGATTTACATTTCTCTATTTGAGAAAATCGATACTGACTACATCTTTTCCTATACTCAATATACTCTTCGTGAGTAAGTTTATCGTCAGACAAAGAATTCCTTATTGTAGCATAATCTTTCTCAGGTACTATCAAAAAAAAATTTGTTAATAAGAAAAAGAAATATATTAATTGTGACTATGATTTCTTGCCAACTGTTTGTTGAGGAAGTTGTAGTTGAGGATTCGGATAAATCGGTTTTTACTTTCGTTTTTAAGTTACATACTGTGGCATAAATGCGTCCTCTCTTGCAAGTGCGATAAAACTCCTGAAAAGGTAAGGAAATTAATAGTGTTTAATAATTAATACAGGTATATATTTATAAGTTTTTCTTTTGGAAATAGCTTCAGAATTTACTCATTCATATTATAACTATCTTGCAATAAAAAAAAATGGATCGGCATCAATAATAATGTATTTGGCTATTGTACTTATCAAGAGTTTTCTCTGAACTTCGTTAAATGTGTGGTGGTTATTATGGTATTGTAACAAAACTTTGGTCATTTAAGACTTCATAAGTACTTATTGACGATCTCCCTTTAATTCATGCCTATTTTCTTTCGAGGAGCAGGAAGCTTCTGACCTCATACTTATGTTATCAGGTATAAAACATTTTAGAGGTAATGTTATATCAGACCGCCAATTTTCCAAACGCTAGTCCAATGCAAACACCTGTAAGTACTTTCTTAATTTGGTGCGCCTTTATAATTTTAAGTACAGGAATATAGCAATGTTTTTCTGAAAATGCAAAACAAATTTATATTAGTTTTTTAGTGTGTCTTTTAAATAAAAAATACCTCTTAATTTATCGAAAAGTTAAACTTAATTCCAAGATGCAGGTAATGCATGCAATCGTTGATCTTCTCGTTATGTGGTGGCTCATTCTCCATTATTAATATATATTTTATATTGCACTGTAGTATTCTTTTAAACGTATAAATGACTTCTCAAAAGCTGTTTTAGTAATAATTACGGCTGGCCCAAACAAATTTTTGATGTTAATTAAGTCATTAAAAATTTCACTTTTCCGATCAGGATTCACAAAATTAATGGTATGATCTGCATATTCATCTACAAAATCTTTGTCTGAAGCTTGACACTCCTTTGGTTGCTCCAATTCTTTCAATTTGGGCTTTCTTGTAAAATGTCTTTTAAATATATAAATATTGTAAGTAATTGATGACAATTCTCATATCGTACGTTCACATTTATCGATTGCTTCGCAAAAATATCTTTTTTTATATGCAAAATATATTGATTAACAATTAAATACACTTTATTGCACATAAAACACAGAATAATATTTTCAAAACTTCTATTTTGCAATTTATTCGATAATTCAGTTATTTTTGTTACTGTTTTTTCCTTTCAACTTAATGCTTTCACAAAACACGCCACTACAAAACAAAATTTTCATCAAGTTGCCTCCTTTTCAGTGCTTGTATGTATAAGAATGAGAACGTGATCACTCTGCTACTCTTGCACACATCTTAGCAAGCAAAAGTCTATGACTTGACACCATTAGTTTCGGTTAAATTAAAAATTTATAAAAATATTCATAATTTGAATGACAATGTTCATATATTGTAAAACGTTATTCATAAATTTAGAATTTTTAAACACACCTCTAAAACAGGTTTTGAAATATTATGAAAAAAATCATATTTTAAATGCAACTTTTAGTAGGATTTATAAAATGTTTTTATCATCATATTGTCGAAAAACTTATTTAGTATTTAGGGAAACAATCGTAAAATGAAGTAATCCTGACATAAAAACTTTTAAATAAAGTTCATAATTTGCATGAAAATTTTCATATATATCGTAAACATGATCATATATTTAAAAGCTTATGATTTATAAACCAATTCATAAAAAAATGACCAATGTCATATTATGTATGAAGTTGTACAAAAAAGTAGGGAAATGAAACATAAAAATTTATATATGAAATTATCATAATATTTATGAATACTTACATTCCGTTTATGACGTTTTTTTATATGAAAGATATTCATAATATTTATGAACAAATTCATAAGCAAATACTGGGAACTTCAAAAAAATGCATGTATAATAAGAAGGGCTTCATATATATTATGAACAATTTATATATATTATGAACACCAAAATATATGAACAAAATACATATATTTTAGGAATATTATTTTCTTGTGTGTTCTATAGCTTGAGAGATAAATTTTATTAATTTGATAGGCTGATGGTAAAAATATAAAAGTGGAAAATTTTTAATGCAGGCCTTAATTCATGCATGGGTTCATTACAATGTAGCTGATAGTTCAATTTCAGTGTGCTGATGGCCTTTTGTGAGCTTCTAATGAAATATAACAGGTTATCCATTTCGTGGTTTCAAAAGTATAGGACTGGAATTCGATATCTGTCATACTAAATTGTTAAACCAATTTATATCTTTTCAGTTGAAAGTCTGACATTGACGAAAATGGATCGCTTAACTATCACACAACAAAACATACTACAAAAATTGTGATTGTGCAACAGCCACATATCGTGCTTTTAGAGGAGATTATGGTTTACATAGTCGTCCAACTACGCAAGCAATTGGCGGAATTGTGAAGAAATTTGAAGAGCGGTTACAAATATTGTAACGCCTGTACATCATCGTTCCGCTGAAAATATCGCTGCTGTAAGTGAAAGTGTTGCCGAAGACCAGAATGGGTCGATTCCTCGTCGTTCTCAGGAATTAGGACTGTCTTACGGCACATTATGACGTATTTTGCATTTAGATCTACACCTACATCTATGTAAAGTCCAGCTCACACAACAACTGAAGCCAGCTGACCATTCACAACGTCGTAGATACGTGGAATGGGTGCTTGAACAACAGGCGGTGGACGGCGATTTTTCGAACAAAATTTTCTTCAGCGATGAAGCACATTTCTCACTCGGTGGGTATGTTAATAAGCAAAATTATCGTATTTGGGGTTCTGAGAACCCTCAAGTAATTGAAGAGAGGCCATTACATCCAGAAAAAGTCACTGTTTGGTGCGCTCTTTGGTCCGAAGGTGTGATTGGACCTTGCTTCTTCGAAAACGACGATGGAACGACTGTCACCGTTAATTCGGATCGTTATGGTCATATGATAACCGACTTTTTTTGCCTGCTATTGAAGAATACGACTTGGAGAATATGTGGTTTCAACAAGACGGTGCCACATGCCACACAACTCGAGCGAATATGGCTTTATTGCAAGAGACATTTCCTGGCCGCATAATTTATCGTCGTGGCGATATCAACTGGCCACCAAGATCATGCGATTTGACACCATTAGACTTTTTTTTGGGGCTACGTGAAAGACCGTGTTTATGCAGATAAACCTTTAACTCTTGAGCACTTAAAAACCAACATTCGTCAAGTTATGGCTGAGATACCGCCCAATATGTGTCAAAAAGTGGTCGAAAATTACCTCAAAAGAATCAATGCTTGCAACACTTCGCGTGGTGGTCATTTAAATGATGTAGTGTTTCACACATAATGTCAACGTTATATATATAATGTAAATGGATAACCCTATATATGAAAACAATATATAAATTTGATATATGAGGTCAAGTCTTACCAAAAAACTCGTGATGTTAAACGAATTGAGACAAAAAGATTTGGGCAAACATATTATATAAAAACTTCACTGCATCGTTTCTGCTACCGATACTTGTTTAACATCGATATATCGTGCTAAACTCTATATTTGCAAACATATATATTTGATAACATTCGTCGACTTCTCTATTTAGCCGGATATTAAATAAATTTAGATTAGCATATAAAAATTTTACTTTACTGCATCGTATAGTGAATTTTCAAGAGATTTGTGGTTTGATATTATGCTGTTAATGTCAGAAAAATTCGAACAATTGCACGCGTTTTTATGGACTTTTAACGATTTTTAGAATAGATTATTTTGTGACTAAACAAATGAAGATTTCAAATTGATTCTTTTTTCTTCAAAAGGCTATATTACCAACTACTTTCAGCGATTTTTCGAAAATTTTTATGATGAAAAATTCGCACGAAATTTAAAAAAATACTATGTTATTAGTCACTGTTCAAAAAAAAAGGTTGATCCTAAACTGTAATTTCCCGCCAATTTAAACAACTCTCGTGACCTGTTTTCTGTGCTATTCTATGTTTTTCATGATTTTAGTTTTCAAATTAACTGATTCTAAAGTGGTAAATGGTGATTAATGTAGTTTTCGGTTATTATAAAAGAATCGTAAACACTAACTCGTCAGATATATGTGTAACTTCGGAGTTTTTCAAGGAAACCACTTATTCCGAATTTTTTCCTTTCCTATCATATACTGGCTTTTGCGATATTCTATACTTTCGAGCTCTATTCAACCGATGCTCAACTGATTTTGATTAAAATATATAATTATGTTGCTTTTCAAATAACATCACTTTTTTGAAATATTTCTTGTTCACGATATCTCAAGAACGGATAAACTGGATTTGAACCGGTGATCAAATTTGTTTTTAAGTGTCAAGAACTGATTAATTTGTGAAAGTTATTACCAAATTCTTTGAAGACAAAAGCAGAAAATTAACAGACTTTTATGCCATTATAAATGTCATCTAATTCTGATTTCTTTCTAGAATTTCTGATTTATTGTTTACCTTTTTTGTTTTTCATGGGCTAGTATTTGAAGGGTTAACGTAAATTACCGATCGCAAAAATGACTTGCAAAATGTATCGAAAAAGATATGCCCTGACAACAATATTCTTCAACGAACGAGTGTCAAAATATAGTAGACGAAAGCTTCAGAATAAAAAATTAAAAAAAAAAACAATTTTAAAACGTTAATGTTTGTAAACGAAACATACGTGAGAAGGAATTTATATTTTCTAAAAACAGGCTGTTATTCTTAAAAAATATTTTTTTATCATAATATTATATCAAAAGGAGGGTGTTTTTAAATAAAATGTTTTGGAAACATATCGTACTCAATCCAAAACTTCAAAGTATTCAGAAGAGAAAAGAAATCCCTAATTAAGAAACTAAATAGGACTATGACAATTAGTCTATAGTACCAAATATGTATATTCCCGTCCGTACCGACTACAAACAGTAAAGGAAACAATACACAAAAAAGAATAAAATACAAGCCCTATTCAATATATTGCGCAAGCACTCTTGCGACATTGTGTTTGCATATTTAGAGAGCATTTTCAATGTATTTGTTAGTGTAACGTACAAATACATCTCGTTTGCACTTATCCAAGACAATTTGCATTGAACAATGAACACCAGCATTAATTGCAATGTTAACAAAAGCAAAATAGCAAAACCACCAATAGCAAACCTACAACAAAAGAACGTTTTGCATTTTTCAAAATTGATGACACTAACAGCTTTATTTTTTTATATATTGGCACAATAAAAAGAAGTTTGGATACAAGAGTAAAGGAACATAATAGTGTTTTCACATTGGAAGTTAATCCATAAACGTGTGATTTCGCGTTCACAATATGAATCACAATAAATTTACATATACACACACATACAAACATAGTGACAGACTCTCAGAATTAGTCAGGGAAGCTTCAAGAGACCATAAGGCGTGGAGATTTGATTAGAACTTGATATTTTTCAAAAAGGCGTAAAACTAAGAACCTTCCGATTTTCGAAAACTCTTAATTTTCCAATCGGGAAGCTAAAAATAAGGAAGTCGGTTGATCCTCAAGTCCGTTAATTGTAACCTGCGGCAGTAGCTAATTAATTACCTGCAAAATCATGAAAAAAATTGAAATTGGTTGACCCTCAAGCCCATCAAGCTATCGTATTCTGGTGCTAAAGCTATTCTATACTTTTGAGCGTTGCGAGCTTAAACACTACATTTTAATGTTCAAATCTACCGATTCCTACGTGATAAGTGGTTGGTGTAGTTTTCGATTAGTATAAAAGAATTAATTACACTTGCTGATTAAATATGTACTTAAAAAAAAATTTTTTATTTTTTCCTTTACGATATCTCACGAGCATATTTGGCCCCGTTTTCAATGTCAGGAGCTGTGCTGCATAACCGATAGGCAAGGCTGTTTAAGAACTGTTCCAAACAGGCACTTGTTTCTTAGTATGGGAACATTATTTACAATATCATAAGTTTGGTTTGTTTCGGTTTAGGCGTACAAAAGTTATTAGCGGACCACATATTTACACACACAAAAAGACAAACATACATACATAAGGCTATATGTGAAGAAACTATTTCGATCTGGTGATATTTAGTTAAAAAACAAGTATGAACACTAGTGTGCATTTGTTCTCACTCTTACATTTTATATAATACCTTTTTGTATAGTGAATATAAAATTTTCGCAAAAATTCCAAACTCCTCACCAGCACAGTTAGATATGTTGGCTTCAGCCTGTTTATGCGTATAATGGTTGGCACTTATGCCCAGTTTCTGACTTCGTGTTTAGTTCTATTTAAACTTAAAGTCTACTTAAATACAAAATTCATTTTTACAGATCATATTTAAATACCACTTAAATAAAACTCATTGGATACTTAAATGGTATATAAATAGAGCACAGTAAACATATGACTTTGACCTTTTTTTTTAAGAAAAAAGAAAACATTCTGATGTTGAGAAAACTTTGCAAAAAAATTTAAAAAAGTTACATAAATATAGTTAATTATCAGTAGAATAAAGTAAAAAGTCAATAAAATAATATTTATTGTACAAATAGATTCTTAACACAGTTGAAAAACTTACAAGAATTTCATACACAACACTTGAAATACTTTGAATCATAAGCAAAACACATGTTTTCTGAACAATGACGATTTTTATTTACATACTAGCGAACCCCCTGCACACTTCGTAATTTAAAAAAATTAATTCGAATTCATTTAAATCAGTGATAAACTGGTATTGTAATGCTCTGTGGTAAACAACATTTGTTGTTTTTCCATTTTCGGTGTAAATATACAAAACCGATGGTTTGCCAACGCGCGAACACGCTTCATAGAACTGTCATGTGAGAAAACTGGATGCACTAAATTCACTCCACAAATTTCTAAAGATTTGCCTTGCGCCTAATTAATGGTAATCGCAAACGCAAGGCGAAAAGGAAACTGAAGTTGTTAAATTCAAATGGTATATCAGACGGAATCATTGGGATACGTGGAATGAATACATCTTCGCCTTTTAATTATCCAGTTAAAATAGTAGCTTCAATTACATAAGCCATCAACCTTTTAATAGCAAGTCTTGTACCATTACACAAACGGGGTCGATTGATATTACGAAGCATAATAATAGTAGCTTCAACTTTCTATTGGAGATTATGCGGAGACAATCCTGGTAAGTCCAACGAATTCAAAAATTCTGTTAGATATTTCACAACATCTCCTTCATTGGTAACAGTATCGACAGACTTGTACAACACCTCTTCGCCAGGAATCTTTGATTGTATATCCATGTTTAATTCAGTAACACCTTTGTTCTTTGCCGCTAAAATTGCTCTGGCACTCAACCATGCATGGCATGTATATTGTTGTGCTATGTTAGTGAAAACACATTCAATTAATTCTTCTTTTGATTGTACGAAACAGCAAAAATGATTTGGGAATGTTATTAATCCAGTGTCATCAATAGGCATTGCACCATTCTTAATTTTCAGCAATTGCTTAGAGAACTTATCAGCAGATGGATCATTCTGCAACTGAACACGAACGTTGGTAGTGAGTTTCAATATTTTAACAAATCTCCATATATATAAAGACTTTAAGAAAGCGTTAATTTCATCGGCAGATGTCGATCTAGGAATAAACCGCAATGTTTGCCTAAAATCGCCTAACAATAAAATCAATGCACCACCAAACAACTCTGAGTTGTCTCGGAGATCTTTCATTGTTCTTTCCAAGGCTTCAACAGATTTCTTATTCGCGTACTCATGCATACGATGAACAGTGGCACATTTGAAGAGATGGCGGCCAAAACTCTTCAAAAAAAATTTTGTTTGTGTCACCGATTTGATATATATATTTTTTTTTTATATAAAAGTAAACCCATAGGAACCTCGAAATCCAGAAATGTAAGTTTTTATTTCGATTATTTCTCTTCGAATATTGTGATCAAAAACGCGTTTGTTTTAAGAGAAGCTGAATTTCAAAATATTTTAGAAAATTTTGTAACTTCAAGTGGGCATAACTTTTTTGGTTTTATATATTTTTGGAAAAATTTTTTTCTTCACACAATATCATTTCTTAACTTATAAAATAGTTTTAAAAAATCGTGCCCTACTTTGCTCGAGTCCCAGATTTGGGCATTGCAATAAAGGTCCAAAATATACCCAAATCTCGATGTTCAGTGGAACGCAACTTTTTTTCTGCGAAAAACTTCGTAAAATCACTTATAACGTGTTATAGTACGTACTTTGAGCTGTAGTTATATTTTAATTTTTTAAATTTATATTTACGTCTCTAGGAACTACAATGATTTTACTGCCTGCATGTCGGATATTTTAGGTATGGGAGTGCGGTATATCCACATGTGTCTGTGTGTGTATTGTGTGTATGTTTTTCGTTTTTTTCGAAGAAGTTTTATTAATGAAAAGGGTATAATAAAAGATAAAATAAAAATGTATAGTTACATATAAGGGGGGTAGGTACATGAGTTGTTGTATTTGGACTGATATATTCGACCTTTTGTTATAACTTTATTATGTACCCAGGTAGCTGCTGCTCATATAAAGGTTAAAATACGATAGACACATCAGGTTTTCTTGAATATGAGAATGAAATAACAAAAGAGAATTGAAGTAAATTGTCGGTACAAGCATGTCTGTACTCCTCTTCTTTCTTCTTTCCTCTCTCTTGTTGAAACACATACATTCTTCAAGAAAACTTGATGTGTATAAAAACAGACAAAATTAATAAAGATGATCAGTATTGTCAAAACGATGGCTAAGTTCAGTTATAACGATCTTGCTAAAACTTATTTTGAACAAAAAAACAAAAACGATGTTATATTACACATTTTAAAAGACCCTTATTTTGAGTTGTGCGACCATTTAAAAAAAATTAATAATTTTTTAACGCGATTAAATAAACGATATAATGAATGTTATAGAAATAAGGAAAAAATGTTTAACTGCAACAACCAATGACTTACAAGCGAACTTGTATTTGAAAGCCAACCAAAAGCAGCAAATGTGGGCCGACCTGCCAGACCAGTTGAGGAGTGTAGGGAAAGGTCCTGAAGACGAAAACTGCAAAGCATTATTGAAGAATTTTCTGAAGAAATAATTTCGTTTTTCCATCAACTAGGACCAACAAAATATAAAACTAAAAAAATGTATATAGTAGAAAATGTAATGAAAGCGAGCCCCAAGCGTGTAAAAAGGATTTTAAAGAACATTCTAATACCAACCGATGATAAAAAATTTACATCTGAAGAAGCTTTTTCAATATTTCTGGACTTAAAGCTAACAAAATATCAGTATATGGAATTTCGAAAGGGGGCAATTGGAAAACATTGCTCTATTTATCCAGAATATAGAGATTTGGTTTTAATTAAAAAAGATTGTTTACCACCACAAAATTCTATAAACATTACAGAAAGTTCAGCAGAGGTGGTATTGCAAGACATACTAAATCATACTGCGGAAAGATTGTTGAATACATTGGACGCAGATAATATTAAAAAGCTTGGTGACTGTAGCCTAACATTAATTTCTAAATGGGGATGCGATGGATCTTCTGTACAAGAGCGATATAAGCAGTATAATGCAGAAAAATATCAGATTCTGACTTATTTATGATATCTTTTGTTCCGTTAAGACTAAAAACAAATAACATTAATTTTGAGCCATCTACTAGCAAAGAAACCGATATTGACATATGGAAAAACGCAATACCTTCCTCAACAAAATATTGCAGACCAATGAAATTTGCTTTTAAGAAGGAAACGAAAGATGTAATATTAGAAGAAGTATCTAAGCTTAAACAACAAATAGATAAACTTCAACCGATAACTTTGCTACTTAACGATCAAGAGATTGAAATAAATTACCAAATGTTACTTACAATGATTGATGGAAAAGTTGCACAGGCCATAACTGAAACAAAATCATCTTCAAGCTGTGTTATTTGCAAAAAAAACTGCAAGCCAATTAAGTCCACTTCCAACAGAAGATACTAAAGGCTATGAGTTTGGGTTGTCCCCACTCCATGCTAAAATTCGATTTATGGAACACATATTAAAGCTAAGCTATGATTTAGATTTTAAAGGAACAGTACGAAATAGTGCCGAAAACAAAGCCAAAAGAGAGGCAAAAAAGAAACACGTACAAGAAAAATATTTAGAATTGGGCTTACTGATCGATCAGCTAAAGCAAGGAGAAGAAAACACAAATGATTTTTTTCTGATCCTGAAACTGCTGCATCTATTACAGGATTAGATTTAAATGCAAGAAAATTTGGTCAGTATGCTAATGAAACAGCGAAACTATACAACGAAAAATATGATTGCAGGAGTATGCCATCGACAGTCCATAAAATACTATATCATGGGGAAAACATTATTCAACACAATATGCTGCCGATTGGAGATCTTTCTGAAGAATCGAAAGAAAAAAGGAACAAAGATTATATATATTTTCGCGAGCACTACACAAGAAAGATATCTAGATATAGTACCAATGAAGACCTCTTTAATATTTTACCGTGCACTTCTGATCCATATATCTCCAGCATTCGACAAAAATGGAATTCCACCCCCATGGAATTGGGCAAAGACGCCAAACAGCTCCTCGAAGATGAACAGGAGACATACTTAGATGAAATTTTCACTAAGATGGTTAAATGGAAAATGTATTCTATGCAAATTAACATAAAAATTAGAGCAAAAAAGCACAATAAATATTGAAAATTTATAAAAGAAATTTTATTTTATTTGAAATAAAAAGATTTTTTTTAGAATTTATGGTAAAACCTTTTTTCGGATATGGATCTCCTACATATCTGTTATGGATTCACGTTTAATATATATTTAAATTGTTCAAATAATAATAACATCTAAAGCTGTCGAACTTACATTTGTTAGTGGATTATGATCACCAAGGCTATTTATCGAAATTTGACTTACAAGGGCTCCATGAGTAAATGTGGACCAATTGCCCCTTAAATTTCACAGTAATATCTACAACTAAAATAAAGTTAGTTTTGCTAAATATTATATCAATATTAATACATTTAAAACAATTTTGATAATACATTTAAAAAAATTTTCATAAGCGCTTTCAATTTCTGCTTAAAAAAACACGGGCAGTGATATCATGGCGGTCGGTAAGCCAGCGAATATATTATCTTTAATGCCACTCCATTGCGGATTACACGTAAATGTTATAAATAAATCTGGTCGACCGTAATGACTCACATAAGTCATTGAATCCTGCCCGTACTCATGCATATGACGTGGGATGTGCATAATGTATTTAAACATATAGGTGTTTAGTAATTTATTTGTATGTAATATATTTCATAGATCCCGGAAGTTGTGATTTAAAATAACTAAGTATATAAATTTAATTAATGGTTTCACTAAAATTTAATTGTAATGAATTTCAAAACGAATTGTATTTCAAAATATTAACTCAAATATTTCGAAATGATTGCAGTGTTCACTAAAATGGCTATAACTCATGAAACAATACACATACAGAAACCGTACTTGGTAATGATGTCAACTTTCATATAAATTTTGATGAAACAAAATCGGTTCACGCATTCCGGAGAACATCAATTACTAACACAATGCAACTTATTTATATATATATATATATATATATATATATATACATATATATATATATATATATATATATATATATATATTTATTTATTCATATTTATTAGGTTTATTTAAGCAAAATGTGTATTATTTTTTATATTTGATATAAAAGTTATGTTTTTATTCCAAAATTTCGCTACTTCTTTGTATAGTTTCTTCAGGGATACGTAATTTAAAATTAAATGTTTATCTTTTTCCCATTTAACATATACAAACAAAAATTATTTAAAACAAAATTTTTTCAATTCACAAATACAAACAAAATATTTTTTGTGATTTTATTTTTATTGAACATTTTTATATTGCTATATTAATATTTATATAGGCTAATTGTTCTAACTTAGTTAAAATCTCAGAAAGACGTGATGATAAATATTCCTAGGCACAAAGGAAGTCAACATCAGTTTTATTCAACTTACACAGCAGAGCAGAACAGCTGTTTTCGAAAGTCGCTACACTTTCATCTTCAGTGCTCATGTGTATATTATGTTTATCACCACTGTTTAGGTGGCTTAGTTGAATGTGATAACAGTTTTCTATTTACACAAATTTTATTGTGAAAAACAATCCGAGAACTGTATCAACCTGATGTTAACACTTGTGTGTTATGATACCTGTGTTACCATTTGATTATTTTCTTCATGTCCCATTTTTCTGAATTTTTTGTTCCATTATACATTAAGTCAAACTTTTATGGTTTGAATTTTATACTTAAGTATATGTGAACGTTTTTTCCAATTTTCATTGGTAGCTCCAGCCAAAGCTTAAATTGTATGTGATTTTATTTTTATTGAACATTTTTATTTTGCTATATTAATATTTATATAGGCTAATTGTTCTAACTTAGTTAAAATCTCAGAAAGACATGATGATAAATATTCCTAGGCACAAAGGAAGTCAACATCAGTTTTATTCAACTTACACAGCAGAGCAGAACAGCTGTTTTCGAAAGTCGCTACACTTTCATCTTCAGTGCTCATGTGTATATTGTGTTTATCACCACTTAAGTATAAAAATTCAAACCATAAAAGTTTGACTTAATGTATAATGGAACAAAAAGTTCAGAAAAATGGGACATGAAGAAAATAATCAAATGGTAACACAGGTATCATAACACACAAGTGTTAACATCAGGTTGATACAGTTCTCGGATTATTTTTCACAATAAAATTTGTGTAAATAGAAAACTGTTATCACATTCAACTAAGCCACCTAAACAGTGGTGATAAACATAATATACACATGAGCACTGAAGATGAAAGTGTAGCGACTTTCGAAAACAGCTGTTCTGCTCTGCTGTGTAAGTTAAATAAAACTGATGTTGACTTCCTTTGTGCCTAGGAATATTTATCATCATGTCTTTCTGAGATTTTAACTAAGTTAGAACAATTAGCCTATATAAATATTAATATAGCAAAATAAAAATGTTCAATAAAAATAAAATCGCATACAATTTAAGCTTTGGCTGAGCTACCAATGAAAATTGGAAAAAACGTTCACATATACTTAAGTATAAAATTCAAACCATAAAAGTTTGACTTAATGTATAATGGAACAAAAAATTCAGAAAAATGGGACATGAAGAAAATAATCAAATGGTAACACAGGTATCATAACACACAAGTGTTAACATCAGGTTGATACAGTTCTCGGATTGTTTTTCACAATAAAATTTGTGTAAATAGAAAACTGTTATCACATTTAACTAAGCTACCTAAACAGTGGTGATAAACATAATATACACATGAGCACTGAAGATGAAAGTGTAGCGACTTTCGAAAACAGCTGTTCTGCTCTGCTGTGTAAGTTTAATAAAACTGATGTTGAATTCCTTTGTGCCTAGGAATATTTATCATCATGTCTTTCTGAGATTTTAACTAAGTTAGAACAATTAGCCTATATAAATATTAATATAGCAAAATAAAAATGTTCAATAAAAATAAAATCACATACAATTTAAGCTTTGGCTTGAGCTACCAATGAAAATTGGAAAAAACGTTCACATATACTTAAGTATAAAATTCAAACCATAAAAGTTTGACTTAATGTATAATGGAACAAAAAATTCAGAAAAATGGGACATGAAGAAAATAATCAAATGGTAACACAGGTATCATAACACACAAGTGTTAACATCAGGTTGATACAGTTCTCGGATTGTTTTTCACAATAAAATTTGTGTAAATAGAAAACTGTTATCACATTCAACTAAGCCACCTAAACAGTGGTGATAAACATAATATACACATGAGCACTGAAGATGAAAGTGTAGCGACTTTCGAAAACAGCTGTTCTGCTCTGCTGTGTAAGTTGAATAAAACTGATGTTGACTTCCTTTGTGCCTAGGAATATTTATCATCATGTCTTTCTGAGATTTTAACTAAGTTAGAACAATTAGCCTATATAAATATTAATATAGCAAAATAAAAATGTTCAATAAAAATAAAATCACATACAATTTAAGCTTTGGCTTGAGCTACCAATGAAAATTGGAAAAAACGTTCACATATACTTAAGTATAAAATTCAAACCATAAAAGTTTGACTTAATGTATAATGGAACAAAAAATTCAGAAAAATGGGACATGAAGAAAATAATCAAATGGTAACACAGGTATCATAACACACAAGTGTTAACATCAGGTTGATACAGTTCTCGGATTGTTTTTCACAATAAAATTTGTGTAAATAGAAAACTGTTATCACATTCAACTAAGCCACCTAAACAGTGGTGATAAACATAATATACACATGAGCACTGAAGATGAAAGTGTAGCGACTTTCGAAAACAGCTCTTCTGCTCTGCTGTGTAAGTTAAATAAAACTGATGTTGACTTCCTTTGTGCCTAGGAATATTTATCATCATGTCTTTCTGAGATTTTAACTAAGTTAGAACAATTAGCCTATATAAATATTAATATAGCAAAATAAAAATGTTCAATAAAAATAAAATCGCATACAATTTAAGCTTTGGCTGAGCTACCAATGAAAATTGGAAAAAACGTTCACATATACTTAAGTATAAAATTCAAACCATAAAAGTTTGACTTAATGTATAATGGAACAAAAAATTCAGAAAAATGGGACATGAAGAAAATAATCAAATGGTAACACAGGTATCATAACACACAAGTGTTAACATCAGGTTGATACAGTTCTCGGATTGTTTTTCACAATAAAATTTGTGTAAATAGAAAACTGTTATCACATTCAACTAAGCCACCTAAACAGTGGTGATAAACATAATATACACATGAGCACTGAAGATGAAAGTGTAGCGACTTTCGAAAACAGCTGTTCTGCTCTGCTGTGTAAGTTTAATAAAACTGATGTTGAATTCCTTTGTGCCTAGGAATATTTATCATCATGTCTTTCTGAGATTTTAACTAAGTTAGAACAATTAGCCTATATAAATATTAATATAGCAAAATAAAAATGTTCAATAAAAATAAAATCACATACAATTTAAGCTTTGGCTTGAGCTACCAATGAAAATTGGAAAAAAACGTTCACATATACTTAAGTATAAAATTCAAACCATAAAAGTTTGACTTAATGTATAATGGAACAAAAAATTCAGAAAAATGGGACATGAAGAAAATAATCAAATGGTAACACAGGTATCATAACACACAAGTGTTAACATCAGGTTGATACAGTTCTCGGATTGTTTTTCACAATAAAATTTGTGTAAATAGAAAACTGTTATCACATTCAACTAAGCCACCTAAACAGTGGTGATAAACATAATATACACATGAGCACTGAAGATGAAAGTGTAGCGACTTTCGAAAACAGCTGTTCTTCTCTGCTGTGTAAGTTGAATAAAACTGATGTTGACTTCCTTTGTGCCTAGGAATATTTATCATCATGTCTTTCTGAGATTTTAACTAAGTTAGAACAATTAGCCTATATAAATATTAATATAGCAAAATAAAAATGTTCAATAAAAATAAAATCACATACAATTTAAGCTTTGGCTTGAGCTACCAATGAAAATTGGAAAAAACGTTCACATATACTTAAGTATAAAATTCAAACCATAAAAGTTTGACTTAATGTATAATGGAACAAAAAATTCAGAAAAATGGGACATGAAGAAAATAATCAAATGGTAACACAGGTATCATAACACACAAGTGTTAACATCAGGTTGATACAGTTCTCGGATTGTTTTTCACAATAAAATTTGTGTAAATAGAAAACTGTTATCACATTTAACTAAGCTACCTAAACAGTGGTGATAAACATAATATACACATGAGCACTGAAGATGAAAGTGTAGCGACTTTCGAAAACAGCTGTTCTGCTCTGCTGTGTAAGTTGAATAAAACTGATGTTGACTTCCTTTGTGCCTAGGAATATTTATCATCATGTCTTTCTGAGATTTTAACTAAGTTAGAACAATTAGCCTATATAAATACTAATATAGCAAAATATTTTTTGTCAAAATGAAAAAATTAACAATATTACAAACAAAAATATTATTATATCGTATAATTTAATTTCCGTTTTTATTTAATAAATATCTATATGTATGAGCAACATTAGCAGTATCTGCCTTAAAATTAATTCACTTATCTATTGGAACATTAATAATATTTAGAATCTCTAACATGTATCTACGTTTATAATTATTCTCTGTATTTAAAATTTAGACATTATTAAAATCTGGAAAATTATTAAAATTTACACAGTGAGATACTAATGCTGTTTTTGTGAAGAAATATTGTTTCTATATTTTTGATCTGTTCTATTATATGTATATATACATATATATATATATATATATATATATATATATACATATACACATATATGTATATATATATATATATATATATATATATATATACATATATATATATATATATATATATATATATATATATATACTAGCGAACCACCTGCACACTTCGTAGTGCAAAAAATAAATTAAAGAATTTAATTCGAATTCATTTAAATCAGTGATAAACTGGTATTGTAATGCTCTGTGGTAAACAACATATGTTGTTTTTCCATTTTCGGTGTAAATATAAGTACAAAACCGATGGTTTGCCAACGCGCGAACACGCTTCATAGAACTGTCATGTGAGAAAACTGGATGCACTAAATTCACTCCACAAATTTCTAAAGATTGGCCTTGCGCCTAATTAATGGTAATCGCAAACGCAAGGCGAAAAGGAAACTGAAGTTGTTAAATTCAAATGGTATATCAGACGGAATCATTGGGATACGTGGAATGAATACATCTTCGCCTTTTAATTATCCAGTTAAAATAGTAGCTTCAATTACATAAGCCATCAACCTTTTAATAGCAAGTCTTGTACCATTACACAAACGGGGTCGATTGATATTACGAAGCATAATAATAGTAGCTTCAACTTTCTATTGGAGATTATGCGGAGACAATCCTGGTAAGTCCAACGAATTCAAAAATTCTGTTGGATAATTCACAATATCTCCTTCATTACTAACAGTATCGACTGACTTGTACAACACCATTTCACCAGGAATCTTTGATTGTATAGCCATGTTTAATTCAGTAACATCTTTGTTCTTTGCCGCTAAAATTGCTCTGGCACTCAACCATGCATGGCATGTATATTGTTGTGCTATGTTAGTGAAAACACATTCAATTAATTCTTCTTTTGACTATACGAAACAGCAAAAATTATTTGGGAATGTTATCAATCCAGTGTCATCAATAGGCATTGCACCATTCTTAATTTTCAGCAATTGCTTAGAGAACTTATCAGCAGATGGATCATTCTGCAACTGAGCACGAACGTTGGTAGTGAGTTTCAATATTTTAACAAATCTCCATATATATGAAGACTTTAAGAAAGCGTTACTTTCATCGGCAGATGTCGATCTAAGAATAAACCGCAATATTTGCCTAAAATCGCCAAACTATAAAATCAACGCACCACCAAACAACTCTGAGTTGTCTCGGAGATCTTTCATTGTTCTTTCCAAAGCTTCAACAGATTTCTTATTCGCGTACTCATGCATACGGCGTGGGCTGTGCATGCAAGGTGTATCATATTTTGCACAACAACATCATATAATTCAGGATCACTTATTTGATCTGGAATTTCAGAACATATAACATTGTCAACTTCAAGCGATGTGATTTTATTCACCAACCATATTTAAATGTGAGCGTGTGGCAAACCACGCTTTTGCCACTCCACAGAATACATCCAGCACTTCACTACACCAAACACTTTAGATATCATGCTAAAACCCATAAGCGCTTTCATTTTCTGCTTATAAACCCGGGCAGTGATATCATGGCGGTCGGTAGGACTTTGGCCAACGAATATATTATCTTTACTCCATTGCGGACTACACGTAAATGTTATAAATAAATCTGGTCGACCGTAATGACGCATATAAGTCATTGAATCCTGCGCGTACTCATGCATATGACGTGGGCTGTGCATAATGTATTTAAATATTTAGGTGTTTAGTGATTTATTTGTATGTAATTTATTTCATAAATCCGCGAAGTTGTGATTTAAAATAACTAAGTATATAAATTAAATTAATGGTTTGGCAAAAGTTTAATTTTAATGAATTTCAAAACGAATTGTATTTCAGTTTTTCAAAATATTAACTCAAATATTTCGAAATGATTGCAGTGTTCACTAAAATGTCTATAACGCATGAACCAATACTTATACAGAAACCGTATGTACATAAAAACCATGGTATTGATGTAACCTTTCATATAAATTTTAAAGAAACAAAATAGGTTCACGCATTCCGGAGAACATCAATTACTAACACAATGCAACTTATTTTTATATATATAGAAGATATATACATATATATAGTTATTGCATTGTTTTTTTTGTTATACATAATAACGGTTTGTTTTAACATAGTTGCTATTACTTCTAACAGCTGCCAGTAATAAAAATAAATGAACTTTTTTCTTCAAACAGCTGTTGATGTTTTTGTAATGAGTTCACAATTAATGCCAAAAATATGATATACCAATTTGCTCATGGTACTATGCTAGACTACTTGCTCGAGATTGTGAACTGGGCTGATAATTAAATTTTGGTCCAAAAATGTTTACCACACTGTCAGTAATGATAATTCACGCAATAATTATAAACATTCACTATAAGTTAATGGATCGACAACACCTATGGACAACATTGAATATATTTTTGCAGGTTAAAAAACATATTGGTAAAACATTTTAAAGTTTGACGTTATTACATTAAAAAATTCACCATACTTTACTGTATAGACAATGGAGTTTTTTAATATTATAGCATTTCTATATGCTCTAACGCCGTAGCGAAGACAGCCACCACTCGTTTCACAATGTGACCGTCAGGGGTTTTTCATGATTCTTATTGGATTAAGTGAAATTAGAATCAAGAAACAAGTAATAATATGTAACTTTATAAATAACTATATCATAGATGATGGTAATAAATTATATTGTAATTAAATTTTTAACCACTTTACTATACAATAGCTTTCACTAGCTGCACTACCACTATATAATTTAATTTAGTTTACCAATTCTTCAATCATTCAATTAGTGCAAAAGTTTTCGTAACAGTAAGCCCACAGTTAGAGCATTTCTTTCTTTCATTAAACTTGATATATTAATGATTTATTGAAAAGTCCTTCACTTCGGCCAAAACACCAAAGTTGCTTTCCTAGATTTTGGTGAACTTTATAGTAATTATATGAGTATTAGAACATACACAAGAACGATTGCATTTAAATGAAAATATATACTTGAGTTTTTTGTATTTTTAACGAATAATCAGTAATTGGACAGTAATATTGCAAAATACAAACACCTTGGCCGTTTCGTTTTTTGTTTTGTGGAGCAAGTATTTTCATTTTGCGGAATAATGGATGCACCTTTAAGAACAAACTAATTAAGTAATTCTTCTCTTGATATGCATGTTTTAATTAAAGCAACTAGTATGTAAAATATTCTTAATTAAACTTGTCTCATAATCGGAATTGTGAATGAAAATAATGCACAAGAAAGTTTCAACGTAGTTGTGACTACTCATTTTGCAATTAAATATCTATATATATATAAAAATAAGTTGCATTGTGTTAGTAATTGATGTTCTCCGGAATGCGTTAACCGATTTTGTTTCTTCAAATTGATATGAAAGGTGACATCAATACCAAGGTTTTTATGTACATACGGTTTCTGTATGTGCATTGGTTCATGAGTTATAGCCATTTTAGTGAACACTGCAATCATTTCGAAATATTTGAGTTAATATTTTGATAAACTGAAATACAATTCGTTTTTAAATTCATTACAATTCAATTTTAGTCAAACCATTAATTCAATTTATATACTTGGCTATTCTAAATCACAACTTCGGGGATCTATGATATAAATTACATATAAATACATCACTAAGAACTTAAATATTTGAATACATTATGCACAGCCCACGTCATATGCATAAGTACGCGAATAAGAAATCTGTTGAAGCTTTGGAAAGATCAATGAAGGATCTCCGAGATAACTCTGAGTTGTTTGGTGGTGCGTTGATTTTATTGTTAGGCGATTTTAGGCAAACATTGCGGTTCATTCTTAGATCGACATCTGCCGATGAAATTAACACTTGCTTAAAGTCTTCATATATATGGGAATTTTTTAAAATATTGAAACTTACTACCAACGTTCGTGTTCAGTTGCAGAATGATCTATCTGCTGATAAGTTCTCTAAGCAATTGCTGAAAATTAAGAATGGTGCAATGCCTATTGATGACACTGGATTGATAATATTCCCAAATAATTTTTGCCGTTTCGTACAGTCAAAAGAGGAATTAATTGAATGTTTTCACTAAAATAGCACAACAATATACATGCCATGCATGGTTGAGTGCCAGAGCAATTTTAGCGGCAAAGAACAAAGGTGTTACTGAATTAAACATGGATATACAATCAAAGATTCCTGGCGAAGAGGTGTTGTACAAGTCTGTCGATACTGTTACCAATGAAGGAGATGTTGTGAAATATCTAACAGAATTTTTGAATTCGTTGGACTTACCAGGATTGTCTCCGCATAATCTCCAATAGAAAGTTGAAGCTACTATTATTATGCTTCGTAATATCAATCGACCCCGTTTGTGTAATGGTACAAGACTTGCTATTAAAAGGTTGATGGCTTATGTAATTGAAGCTACTATTTTAACTGGATAATTAAAAGGCGAAGATGTATTCATTCCACGTATCCCAATGATTCCGTCTGATATACCATTTGAATTTAACAACTTCAGTTTCCTTTTCGCCTTGCGTTTGCGATTACCATTAATTAGGCGCAAGGCCAATCTTTAGAAATTTGTGGAGTGAATTTAGTGCATCCAGTTTTCTCACATGACAGTTCTATGTAGCGTGTTCGCGCGTTGGCAAACCATCGGTTTTGTATATTTACACCGAAAATGGAAAAACAACAAATGTTGTTTACCACAGAGCATTACAATACCAGTTTATCACTGATTTAAATGAATTCGAATTAATTTTTTTCTGGCATTGTGCCAGAACTAGGAAGAAGGGGATAGTGTTAAGAGAAAAGATAAAGACAAATCGAAGATAGAAAATTTTTGTAAGGTTTTTCAACTTCTTACTACGCCGATTTATTTGCCGATTTATTTGCTACAGGTTCCTGTGAAGATGTGTTTTGTATTCTGCTCTTTAGTACATGACGATGCTAATCGCTGTTAGTTATATTCAGCATGCCCAAACACAAATCAGAATAATTTGAAATCATATTCATGAATACACTTCGTTAGAAAATGTAATGCTATAGTAATTAGATAAGTGAATAAATAATCGATTTTTGTTTTAATCAATTATTTCTTTCTTACTATCGATTTTTTGTATTCGATTTTATTAATTGTAAAAATCGATTTTTAATGAATCGATTACATGAATTACGCATTTTAAATCGATTTTTGTAAGTAATGCCATCTATGCGATGAATGAAAAAATGAGTAAGTAAGTTTATTAAATGTAAACACGTCGATAATAAATCAGCGCCATATTTATGTACAAATATATAATAAGTTGTGATATTTTGTATCTTTTTTTATCTCTTTGAAGTTTTGAAGTGTCAAAATATTGTTGTTAACCATAAAAATGTCTTCCATTGGTAAAACACCCAGAAGCTGCTGGCGAAAATATTTTATAATAAAGAAAGATAATGCTACCGCAAAATGTAAATACTGTCCAAAAGAGTTGAAAACATGTAGTAATACTACAAATATGAAACATCACATGGAAAGAAAACATTCTGACATCTTAAAAGCTGATGAGGTAACACTAATCAATTGATGCAGTACTTATTATTGATTATGATTTTTATGACAGCATTATTCCAACATTTAAATAATGAGCAACATTTTATATGCTTCAATTTCAAATGCATAAGCCGACTGACATTTTTTTTTTTATTTTTAAACTCAAAGCTTAGGAAAAAAATTGTGTTTTTTAGTTTTAAAGTATACTGAACATTTGTTATGTTAATAATTCTTTTTACTATTTAAGCATACGGTTTAAAGGGAGATTTGTTTTGTAATTTAATTTTGTCATTTGAAACCAAACGATTGTCATTTTATTCACTATTTATCTTCTTCAGTTTATTTTATTTTTTTAAGTCAAATTCTGAACGATACTGACAAATAATAAATCAAATTAGTTTTTTTATCATCTAAACTTGAACTATAGAAAGTGATTCGTTTTGTATTTTATTAATGTTGTGACCAAACAATTGTCGTTATATTATCTGTACTGCAATAAAATATTCAAGAGTACTGAAAATTTGTATATGAATAATTCGAATCTGTATTTATAATCTAAAATTCATCCTTTTGGTTAATTTATTATACTTGTAATTAATAATAATTATCTAAAATGATTTTTTTAAATTAATCGCTCATAACTTTCACTAATATATCGAATAAGCGTTTTTCACACACAAAAATCGAATTATCTACAAAAATCTATTATTTCCTCGAAATTCAATTTTTTACAAATCGATTATTTTCAAACAAGAAGAATCGAGTATTAAATAATAGATTTTTTCGACCCTAGGTCACATTCCTAATTGTAATCGTATTAAAAATAGCGGTTTCATAAGTGATTTCTGTGATGTTTTTACCCTTATCTGTATATTATAAAATTTATGTGTTGGATGGTAAAGCAATGTCTACTTGTATGCATTTAAAAACAATTTTCTGTAAAGTTTTTACAGTATTATTCAGGGGAATTTTGCACGCGACTAAAGGTACAGTCACAGTCACTGAATGGTAATGAAAAAAAAATTGAATCAAACAGATTGAAAATTTTCAAATAATATTGGATTCTGTGTGAAATTTCTTTACTTAAGAAACACATATCTGAAACAAAATATTTTTCGTTAGTGTTTAGTAGTTAGGTTTTTTAATATTTGACAAGTGTGCACCTTATCGATATATATATATATATATATATATATATATATATATACATATATATATATATATATATATATATATATATGTAGCGCTCCAAGAGCTCTGTTGAGGGTGAGTTCCAAGAACTCGTCTGGGGTGTAGTAATCTAGTAGAAGTCTTCTACTAATTGGATGGTGTGCTAATCCCCTCTTGGGATTATAAACTTGATGGGTGATTATGTCACTTCTGTAGACTAATGGCCTTCACAGGTGTATGCTGTGATATTGATTGCCTCTTGAAAAGAATTCTAACTTTCCTCGTTGAAGGTATAAAATGCAATGCTTTATTAAAATAAAACTGAAAAAACTTAGAGCTAGTAATTCACTGCGAATATAAGTGACAAAGTACAAGGAAAATATGAATAGTACACTGTGCGAAATTCATATCGTTAAGCTAATCAATAATAGAAAAATAAAGGGAAGCTTTAAATTGTTCTAGTAGAACGTCACCGGCTGTTGAACACAGTTCAACATATACCCCCGCCGGAATGGCATCGGCATCCTGTCCAGACCCTGGAGATGACCCAACCTAATTTCGAGCTTTAGGCTTGGATATGCCAGCGGGTCATACTGCTTAAAGTGCGCTAGCAAACACGGGTCCATAACCGGTCCCTCTAGCTTAATGGGCGGCCGGGCCTCGATACTCAGCTTAACGGGCTCGGCTTCGTACGGTCGATGAGGAAATGCCGGTTCAAGAATAAAGGGAACCTTGCCGCCCTCTCGGTAAGGATTCTTGCCCCAATCCGGGAACCGCCGGCCTACATCGCGCTAGAGGAATGAGGTTGTTGCACTGTTATCCAGCAGGAACGTTGTGTTCCATAGTGCCCCTTGGAAATTTAGATTGACCCTGACAATGGGCGGAACGACCGAGTAGACACGAAGCGCGCGAGCCAGGGACGAAAAGTTTATAAGAATGTCTGATGTTTCATTTTCCTGCGTGGGAGTAGTGCCGCCTTCAAGTTGTGCGTGGAAAATGTGACATACCTTTCTCTCTAAATCTGTGGGATCGAAAGTTCGTGGCTCAGGCCAAGTAGACACTGGCTCACATAGCCAGGCAGGGCCGTTCCACCATAGTTGACTCGCCTTCAGTTCTAGCGGCGTGCAACCACGGGATCCCAAATCTGCGGGATTCTGTTCGGTTCGTACATGTTTCCATACATTGAGGCTGGTAACTTCTAGGATTTGACTGACCCGGTGCGCTACGAATGTTTTAAGTGTGTTAGGTGGTTTCTGAAGCCATCCAAGAACAATTGACGAGTCCGTCCATAAGAATAATTCATACCGAAACTGGAAGTTTAAAACTAGCTGTTTTACTAGATGAGTAAGCAACAGAGCTCCGCAAAGTTCAAGTTTCGGAATGGTTATCCGTTCTATAGGGGCGATTTTGTTTTTGGCTATTAATAAATTACTATGTATGTTGCCTGCTGTCGTTTCTGCTCTAAGGTAAATAGCACAACAATACGCTTTCTCCGACGCGTCACAGAAGCCGTGAATCTGAGTCTTATGGTTTGGCGAAAAGTAGACCCACCTAGGAATTTTAATCTCTAACATGTCGGGCAGATTTCTTAAAAAGGTAGACCATTTTGTATATATGATTGGCGAGACACCTTCATCCCAACCGCATTTTGATTCCCATAACTCTCGCATTAGAAGCTTTGCTGTTACCACTATCGGTCCTTGCCAACCTAGAGGGTCAAATAGCCTAGCTGGCTGAAAAAATTCTTCTTTTCTTTGTCGAAGGGGCCATTTCTATTGGATCAACCTCATAGTAAAAATGATCCGAGATTGCATTCCAGCAGATACCTATAGTTTTCATCGTACTCGACTCACCGAAGTTTAAAAACTCTTCGTTTAGAAGATCCTCCCGGGCAAATTGAAGCAAAGACTTGTGATTTGCCGTAATCTTCTTTAGCGGAAGTCTAGCAGACTGCAATGCCTTTAAGAGTTGGCTTTGCTTGTTTTCTGCGTCATCTAATGTATGATCTCCCGTACACACGTCATCTACATATATTTCATGCTTCAGTATTTGTGATGCTTCTGGATACAGACCCTTGCAGTCTTTTCCCATTTCTAGCAGAGTTCTTATCGCCAAGTAGGGTGCACAATTGGTGCCAAACGTCACTGTTTTGAGCTGAAAAGTGTTGATTTCTTCTAGCTGGGCTTTTCGAAATAGTATACGTTGAAATGGACGATCTTGCTTGTGTACCTTGATTTGCCTATACATCTTCTGAATGTCCCCTGTAAAAACATATTTATAATTGCGCCAACGTAGTATTATTGCCATGAGATCCGTCTGTAGCGGTGGGCCTGTGTAAAGTGCATCACTAAGGGAATAACCGCTTTTTGTCTTCTTGGAAGCGTTAAATACCATTCGCAGCTTTGTTGTCGTACTTTCAGGCTTTACAACTGCATGATGTGGCAGAAAGAAACTATATTGTTTTTCTGCGATTGTTTCGCAGCACTCGACCTCCTCCATGTGAGCTAATTTTAAATATTCTAGCAGAACCTTGTTATACTGATCTTTCAACTCTTGGTTTTTATTTAGAGCCTTTTCTGTCCTAAGATATTGTGCTAATGCAATATTTCTAGAAGGACCTAAATGTATATCGGTTGGAAACTCTTTTTTAAAGGGTAGCCGTACTTCGTATCGGCCGTCTTCATCTCTAGTTGTGGTTTGTTGGAACAAGTTTTCGCAAAACAAATCACTTTGTGATTCAGTATGAACTCTTTGTGGTTCTTCTACTTCCCAGAACTTTCTAATTTGTTCTGTCAGAAGTATATCATCATTAGGCAAAACTCTTGTAGAAAAGGAATTTATCGCATTAGTTCTCTCAGTGCCTGACAAGTACCATCCAAAGTAGGATTCTCTAGCTTCCACTGTATTTTCATTCCAAAATTCAACACCTTGAAGGTTGATAAATGGTAAATAATTACTACCAATAATAAGGTCAATTGGAGCTGGCTTATCGAAGAATGGATCTGCCAGACTTAAGTTTTTAACGTCTGGTAATTTTCGTACGTTAATTGGGTTCGATGGCAAAAATGTGATAACTTTGGTAACACTATAGCTTTGATTTCTATCTTAAAAGCTGATTCCCGTGCACATAGCACTACTGTACATCTTGATTTTGAGTTTGCTACCACCGTTTCTCCCAGGCCTGATATTTTGGTATTATATGTTTCTACTGGAAGTGATAACTTTTGTTGAATTCGCCGGGATATGAAGCTTTTCTTTGACCCGGAGTCTAATAGCGCACTAACATTAAATAATTCCCCTAAATGTTCTATCTGAACTAATGCTGTTGGTAGTATAGTTGTACCTTCATTTTGTGAAAAGTGTGCTTGCACCGTCTCAATATGTGCTGTAGTCGTAGCAGACTGTACGTCCCGATTTGGACTATCTTTCTTCCAGTTGCGGGTACCAGAATTAACATGTGTGTTCAAATCTGATTGCTCTTTGTTGTATGAATCTTGGCTCAAACTATTTCTTAATTTTTCGGGTTTATCTACGTGTAACATCGTGTGATGGTTTTGATTACATCTAAAATACGAATATGCGCTATGACATTTTTTCTTAAAATGATTAGGGGAAAGGCAATTGACGCAGTGCTTGTTATTATAGACGTATTTTATTCTATCTTCGGTTTTGAGGGACCTGAAGTAAGGACATAATCTCAGCGGATGGTTTTGTTTGCATTTCTTGCAACTATATATTAGGGCTTCTGCTTTTTGTTGGTTGTGAAATGACAGACTTTTTTGAGCTTGGTTGTCTTTTACTACTGGTCTTCGCAAATTCTGTATAGCCTCTAACATTTCTATTCTATTTGTTAGGAAGTTATTCATTTGCTGCCAAGTAGGCAAATTCTTGTGATCTGTTAGGGAAGTTTCCCAAACTTTTATTGTTTCCTCAGGAAGTTTTTAATAGTATAGATAAATCAGAAATGGATAACAGTTCCCTACGTCTACGTCAAAAGTTCTAAGCACTGATATTGTGTCGTTCACTAGACTTTGCATTCCTCTTATTGCCTTTGGATTTTCTATTGGTATGGATTGCATGGCGAATAATTGTTTCATATTCTGGTGTACTAAAACTCTTACATTTTCGTACCGTGCCTTTAGAGATACCCACGCAATTGAATAGTTTTTGTCTACCAGTTCTAAATGTTTAATAGTGCTGAAGGCTTCACCTCTTAATTTACTTCGCAAATAAAATAATTTTTCTGCTGGAGCCATGTCTGACCTTTTTGAACAAACTGCCTGGAATATGTCTCTAAAAGCTGGCTACTTTGAAACACACCCATCAAAGTTTTGTATATTGCAGGGCGGTAGCCTAAACTTAGAGTCACTCTTGCCTGCACCTGTCACATTACACTCTTCGCTATTTTCTTTAATCAATTTCATTAATATTGATTTTGTTTTTCATATTGCTGAATAGCTTCCTCATAACGTATCAAAATTTCATCCCTCAACTCTTCACTCATTCCTTTATCTTCTTCCATCATATAGTTGTCATATGATTCAGTTAATTTGTCCCACTTTTTCTCTAATTCTATTTTCTTTACTTCCAGTAAATACACCTCCTGACTTTCATTCTCTGTTGCTCTACACTGCTCACAATATGCTATAACATGGTGAAGATCTAATTTACATCTTTTTTCATATAAAGATTCCTTTACCTTACTGATTTTGTATTTGTAGATATATTTCTGGTGTTGAAAATATGATAATTATAATTATTTTTAAATATATTTACTGCAATATTATAAGATTTAGTTTTGCTACAATAGTCTATTATTTTTGTTTCCGCAAAGCAAGTAGTATCCCGTTAAAAATTAATTTTATTATTTGATCAGTATTATATACCCTTGTACCGCAGTGTCTATTTTTTATTACAGAGATTTTGCTTTATTAAAGGCTAAATTTAATTTACTTTCCAATTTCTATTTGTTTGTCTACGCACTACGACTGTAGTTATTCGTGAATAACCTATGTATTTTAGCACTTTTTAATACATAAATATTCTTTCAATTCTTTTGTATTATTATTTGAATGTTTAATTTAAATTTTCAGAGATGTTCCAGAAGAACCTATATTTATGTATTTTCGTTCTAATAAACCTTTAAAAATTTTTTCCATATAATTTTATTTAATTTATGTTTTGTGTTCCCTTAAACTTGTTTTATTTTTCACCGCGTATTCACAATAAATTTTTCCTTGCTATGTTTGTTTTTACCGACACTGTTATATCTTATTACGTTCATATGTATAATTGATGTATGTGTGCACGCAGTAAAAATAACTTCTTCCCGTTGTTTAAAGCCGTTGCGCATGCACATATATGTACCAGTATGAATGTTTGTGTGTTTTACCTGTTTCCACCCTTAAAATTCTTCACACTAATAATTACTCTATGTTTCTTGCTTTTCTTTTTTAATTCAAATTATACAATATATTAATTTCAATTACCTTGTTTCTAGTAAAAATTATTTTCACTGTTGTTTATTTAAAAAATTTTATTTTTTGTTTGTTGTAAGTCTGTTTATCTTTTCCACACAAATCTCTTTAATAAAATTTAATTTTACTTGTTTACCGGCTCGAAGGACCAAACGTAGCGCTCCAAGAGCTCTGTTGAGGGTGAGTTCCAAGAACTCGTCTGGGGTGGAGTAATCTAGTAGAATTCTTCTACTAATTGGATGGTGTGCTAATCCCCTCTTGAGATTATAAACTTGGTGGGTGATTATGTCACTTCTGTAGACTAATGGCCTTCACAGGTATATGCTGTGATATTGATTGCCTCTTGAAAAGAATTCTAACTTTCCTCGTTGAAGGTATAAAATACAATGCTTTATTAAAATAAAACTGAAAAAACTTAGAGCTAGTAATTCACTGCGAATATGAGTGACAAAGTACAAGGAAAATATGAATAGTACACTGTGCGAAATTCATATCGTTAAAACTAATCAATAAAAGAAAAATAAAGAGAAATTTTAAACTGTTTTAGTAGAACGTTACCGGCTGTTGAACACAGTTCAACAATATATATATATATATATATATATATATATATATATATATACATATATATAATATATATATATATATATATATATATATATATATATACATATATATATATATATATATATATATATATATCTATATATATATATATATATATATATATATATATAAATACATATGTATATATATATATATATATATATATATATATATAATAAGTATTTTAAATTAGTATAAAACAAATAAAATTATTAAACTTTAATTTAAATAATTATAAATTGGTACTAGCTCCCCAATTCTACTACCCTTATTCGTATTTATAATAATACATATATGTATATATATATATATATATATATATATATATATATATATACATATATATATATATATATATATATATATAAATATATATATATATATATATATATATATATAAATATATATAAATATATATATATATATATATATATATATATATATTTTAATAAATGTACGTACATTTTGAAATATTATGTAGTACATTCAAGCTTTGAAACAGTTTCTTATTGTGAATAGCAGTCTCTAGATGTCTCCGTATGTGACAATTTTGCATATGCCACATATTTATACATTATGCGAGATAGAGCTCAAAAGTGTTTTAGTTCTATAAAAACAATTTCTTGTTATATGCTGCTAATTGGGAATTTAATATAATAAGTTTAGTTCAGTTTTCGGGACAAATTTTTTTTAATAAAATGTTTTCACTACAAATGGACGGCAAAAGTTATTAACGATGTATAACTTCGGCACCCTCCTTCGTCAATATATAGCAAAGCTTTGCCGGTAGAGTGAACTTTAAATTGGCTACAAAATATTTTTAACCTTCTCATATTTCTTCAGCTGCTCTACAATATTATCATTATGAATGTGGCTAACAACCTGAGTCCCGGTTCGAGTTAAGAGACAATAAGGCGTGGATTGTACATATTGAAATTTTTAGCTTTTGAGGCTTTCAACTATTTATAATATGAATGCTTTCTATTATTCAAACCAGCGTTTTTTTCCTCTTTAATATTTCGACAATTAGTTCAGATTTAGCTTAATATATTCGTCAATGAATTTTTATGTTCCCTTGCGCGCATATATTCTATCCATTCTATATTCGCATATCCTTTATAATCCTAAGCTATTTACTATCCAAAAATTAATTGCTCTAATTATTCTAATTGCTGCAAAGAATTCAATTCTAAGGCCAACACAATATTGGCGAAATATGTATACAAAAAATTTTACACAAGGCTTTACACTTGTTGCTTTACACAAAAAATTTTACACAAGGCTTTACACTTGTTGCTTTACACTGCTAATTCATGTGGGTAAACCCTTTCTTGAAGATCGTCCTTAACACTACACCCAATAGAAATAGAACTGGCAAATAAAAATAAAATAAAAAATTCAAACCACTCTTGTCAAGTTAATTTCATTAACAACGAGACCATAACCAAATGAACTCAACTCGCTGGTGTTTATAAAAACAGACACAATTTTTTCTTCAGCTTTTGCAAAAGGAAAAAAATCCAAAAAAGGAAGATGTGCGAAAATACAGTTTGATTTATGAACGTCCAGGGTTTCAGTTTTTCAAATAGAAAGTGCTAAGTAAAGGGCAACATTTAAAGCCACAACGACCACATTTGACATTTATAACTGTTGCTATGTTTGTTTCAACAACCAAATTAAGCCGAAAAAATATGAACAAAATTTTTTTCTGAACAAAAAATTCACTAAAATTCGTTTGAAAACAAGATAAAAGAAACAACAGATGAATTAAGGAAAAAAAGCGATGGGGGAAGATTGCCACAGAGAAAACATATGGTAAGATTTCAAAGGAATTAGGAAATATTATTTGATTTTCACTTACACAGCAGAATATGAACGTAAAATCCATAAGATCTCTGTAAATGTAATAAGCGCCCAATCAACGAAGGCATTCGAGACCAATATATATACTATATATATATATATATATATATATATATATACATATACTTCTATTTCCCATTTCAACACCACAAACATAAAAAGCCATTTCATGCACTTTTGCTAATTACCACTTACTAGGTTAGTTGAATGTGATAACAGTTCTTTCTGATAAAACTTTTTTGAAAAATATCACGAAATCTACGGAGAGCTATAGAATCACATGCAACAATATGAACCTCACATTAATATATAAAAAGACGAATCAAATAGTTCGTGTCTTTTTCAATTTTTCGCGGCATAATTTAAAAGGTAGTATTGCTCTTGACAACAAGTAACAGTTGACTCTTGTAAAAATCTGAACAAGTACGTTAAACATTTTGTACATTAAAACTATTTACGGAAAAAGTCGATCGCAAATAAAGATTATATTCCAAGTTTCAACTAAAATTATTAGACTAATACACCAAGGAAATCTACGTTTTGTCGCAATAATTTTTATTTGCTTAAAGGCCATTATTACAACTCGGCGACAAAGTTGGTGGTAGTAAATGGCAACGATAGCATAACAGGACGGTAAAGTGGCCGGTAGCTACTTTCCATTATTACAACTTGCCGGTAAAATTAAATGTATAGTTCTTATCGTGTGGCAATACCGCTAGAAATTACCGACTACTTTTGAACGATTATTTAGTTCGCGAAAACTTGTAGTAGCAACGACACACTTGTTTTTACCTTTTGAAAGTATATGCAGCTTTTGTTTGTAAAAATATAAGTTTGTGTTATAAAATAAAATACTTCAACATCTAAGGAAACAATCGTAAAAGCTGTGAGAAAGCGGACCAAAAACTTTTCAAGTGAAGCAGAACTATCTTTGGTGCTACCATATTACAAAATAAGAGACATGGTAATATAAACATAAACCCTTCTGGTAAAACTTATCGCAAAGTCGAACTTGCCTTCAATTTATCACTAATATTTAGGTTAAAGGAAGGTTGTAATATATAGATAAAATAGATAAAATCCACTTTAAGATAACACCAAGTTGTAATAATGGCCCTAAGTTTTATTTATTTCTTCATTTTTATATATTCTTCAGGAAATTAAGGTTACATTTAAATTTTTAATTTTTGATTAGATAATATATTACTACATGATTTTTATCTCTCTCAGAAAATGAAATAATTATATTTCTATATTAAATATAGTTTTTAAAGGCTAATTGTTCGAAAAGTATTTTTAATTCGGGAGGACATTATACATCCTCAGTGAACGCTTTAACCACTTTAGCCAACATTAACCACATAGAAAACTCTGGCATGTAATCAAGTTTTCTAACGACGATTTGAATACAATATTGATTTCTGCATACAACTATAGCAATTGATGTATTATCTCTCTTTTAAATTATGCGAAAATCTAAAATAATGTAATAAATTTTGAATAATATTATATACATAAAATTGATGGGTTTCTTCCCTTGCAAGCGCTTTATATTTTACTTGATCCTGAAGATTGGTTAAATGGTTGGCCCTTCGGTTAATTGTTGGTTACATTTGTTTTTGTTGCAAATTTATTACGAGCAAGTAAAAGAGTGTTAACTGTTTGTGAGTAGAATAATTTTTTTAAGTAAATTTTTTTATACGAAAGAGCAACAGCCTTTCAAAATCACAAATACTTCAGGCTATGCGGAACAACAAATATGTCTATAAAAGAAACAAAAAAAAAGTTTTAAAAAGATGCAAAACAACATTAAATGGCCATTAAAAGAGTTTAAAAAAATGTATTTTCTGTCCAACATGTAATAGCATATTCAATGGGAAGTGACTGAGTTTCAAAGGATATGCTTTTCAACCATTTTTTTTATTCATATTTTTACCTCTTTTGATTATATAGGAGCCGCACAGTGGACCATTTCGCGAGAAAGCGGTCAAAAATATATAACTTTTGAATGGATTGGAATTTCGATACGCGGTTTTTTTTTACTAGGTGAGACTATAGGCTTTAGGTTAAAGTAAAAACCTTTGAAATCGAGTAGTTAGAAAAATAGTTATGATGGACTTAAAATGCATTTTAGTTTTACACACAACATGATATTTTAAATCACGTTTACAACTTATATATGTATATTAAAAAATTAAAATTTTGTCAGAAAGTGCCAAACTGTGAAATTGTTTACACCAAAGGTCGACGGCTCATTTTTTGAAGAATTTTGAATTAAAATTTAGTTCATTAAGTAGCATAAACAATAAAAAGCATTGATTAAATTTACTTTAGATAAAAAGAAGATGTAAGTTTCTAAATGCGCATTATATGTTAACTTTTACTTGAAATTTGTAAATTTAAAATTGTAAAACGTATGTTTGAAATCTTAACACGATAAATATAACGATTTACTTGCAATATAATTATTTTTTATAATATATTAGTAAATTATTCTGCTTAGTAGCCTTGATTTTCATCTTCTAGAAGTAGTTTAGCTTCTGTCGAATATTGGACATATAGGGATCTGATGAGCATAATAAAATAATAATCAGATCTTCATTAGTACAACTTCTGGAAAATTTTCTTGTGTTGTGCTCGCGAAAAAATCTGTAGACTTTATTTATTTTTTCTTGCGCTTCTTCAGATAGATATCCTATTGGCAGCATATTGTGTTTAATTATTTGCTCCCCATGGTACAAAATTTTATGGACAGTTGATGACATATACCTCCATGGGTATTTTTCATTATAAAGTATAGCTGTTTTTTGCGTATTCTATAAATTTTTTTGCATTTATCTTTCTGCTGCATGATAGAACTTGTCATATAATGTTAAATCACCTTATTAGTTCCAAATCTACAACTGTGATACATGCTGCAGTTTCTGGATCTGAAAAAATTCTCCTTGTGGTATTTCCATCATTTGTGTTTCCTTCTATGTTCCATAAAACTTATTCTCGCATGAAGAGGGGACTATCCGAATTCGTATGCTGCCTTAAAACTATCATCTTTTGGAATGGGATGTCTTAATTGACATGATGTCTTCTGGAATATAACGCAACTTGACGATGCTTTTGTATCTGTCAAAGCTTGTGTAACTTTTCCATCAATCATTGTAAGACACATTTTAAAATTTAATTCGATTTCCTGGTCATCAACTGTACATACAGCAGGTTGAAGGGCATCAATTTGATCTTTTATTTTTGGACTTCTTCAATTATGACCTCTTTTGTTTCTTTTTTTAATGTAAATTTTATTGGTCTGCAATACTTTATTGATGAGGGTATTTCCTTTTTCCATACATGAATTTCTTTTGCTCTGCTGGTTGTTGGCTCTAACCCGGTATAACCTTTTGTTAAGCGCAATGGAAGGAAAGATGCCATAAATAAGTCAGCATCTGATTCGGCGTTACATTGCATGTATTGTCTTTGACCGAAGGACCCATCATATCCCTATTTAGAAATTAAAGTAATGCTGACATTTTCAAGTTTTTTCAAGCGATCAGCATCAAGAGTATTTAACAACCGTTCAGTAGAGTGTTCAAGAAGATCTTGGAATTTCATTTCTGCTGAAGTGGAAGTGACAGTTATGTTATATCAGTTTGTGGAGGCAAACATCCTTTTTTGACTAAGACTAAGTCCCTATACTCTGAAAATCCCAGAATTTTTTTCATTGGCCCGTTTCCTCAATTCCTTTTACTGATTTTTAGATAATTTCACAATCAAGAAACGAATACGTACACATGCGCACATATGAAGGAAGCGAAGACCACAGCAAAAACAATAGACATGTACCCATGCACCCTTGAATAAGTACTTGTTATAAGTCAATGGTTTTTGCCATAATTTGTTGAAATATAGTCATTATTAGCGGCAGTTGTGCATATCAATATATTCATTATGCCCAAGCGATTCAGAAAAAAAAACTATTTATACCTTTATAATAAGGGTAAATTAAATTAAAAACCAAAATTATTTTCCATCTGAAATCCGTTTTTCATAAAAACCATCTGATAAAAAAATAAATCAAAATTGAGCACAACAGGATATACATATTTTACCCTAAAAATGTTTGACCTTGCGTCAGTAAAATTGCTCTGGTGCTCTCGGTCGGATCGTGCCGGGTATACAATAGGGTATAAGAGTGTAGACTATAAGATAGTACTAGTCTCTAAACGAACTTTCACGAACTTTAGAAGTTATGCTCTATTAAGTGGGAGGATTTAGGAAAATTTGGACCTTAAGAAAAAAAATTTTTTTAAAATTAATTTCAAAAAGCTTGAAACATTTTTTTGCTACAAGCGCAGCTAACAAGCTAGGCAATTATACAAAATTTATTTTGTTTAGAAATCTTTTAAGAGGAAAAAGTTATAGATGTTTAAAAATTAAAAACTTATTAAGAAATTTTTCATTTCAGCAAAATTATGAAAATGCCCATTTTGAATCACCCTGTTCACGGTGATATAGTTAAAATATAGTTTAAATTTTTTGGTTCCCGAGGTATACAAGTGTCTACTTTCAAATGACCTTTTGCATTTTACAATTGGTGATAGTCAAAAAAATTAATTTTGGCCGCCTTCTCGCGAAATGATCCACTATGATCCGTACAAAAACTTTTTTGCAACAGTTCTTTCCTGCAATAAAATGATATTGATTGAAAATAATGCGCAGGAATTTATTTCGAATTGCTGGAAGCTTTTATTTATTAACCATATTTATTTTATTACAAGATAATGCAGAATAAATTGCAACTTAAGGTAGGTGTTTAGTACGAAAAAAAACAGATCCTGTGTTGTATGACAGGTGCGAACTGTATCTATATTGTAATGGACATAGTTTCATCCCCACAGCAGCGTTCACGTAACTTGGGCTTCAATGAAATATAAGCATTCGCATCTATACACATCTTTCGAGTACGCATTTTGCATTTAAAAATTGTTCTCTCTTAAACATTTTTATATATATAAATTTATTTTTTAATAAGTAGTTGATTATTCTTTTTTTTTGGTTTTCCAGTTTTTAAAGAAACAATATGCATTCAAAAGAAAATACATTCAATTTACTGAGTCTGGGTTTCCCTGTAAATGATACTTGACGTTGTTTTCTTTTGTGGCAGCAAAATACATTGATTTTCAGGGAACATACCGTTGGCCGTTTTTCGTGGGTTGATCCCTACCAATTCGAAGGTTTTGGCTTCTGACTGGTTAAGAGTTAAGGCAAAAAGTTTTTTACCCGAAACTGAAGCCGCCTTATTGGGATTGGCAAATTAGTTGGTATTATCGGTAGTGACAGGAACTTTCCTTATATCTTTTTGTAGCGGTTTTTTAATATATCACCTGTACGAAAAATTTCTAATCGTAATGTTTTTTTAAACTATAAATTTTTTTACCACTCCACGTATATATTTTTTTATCGCAAACTTCAAAAATAAATAAACAAAAAAAAAATTAAATATATATATATATATATATATATATATATATATATATCGCCAAAATATAATTTCGACTGAAGATATTTATATGTAGACTATATGTATAAATATGTGGTCATTATATATTCAATAATTAATCTTTAGAATGCATTGTCAAGCAATAATTTTTTACCAAATGTTATAAGATTTAGTTATCATGCGCTTAAGATATTTGTCTTGATACAAAACAACCATATATTTCGTTTTCACTACTATTTTCCTAAAGTAGCAATAAATACATATGATTTTAATTATTTCGTTAAGCTTTCAAAACTTTTTTTTTTACTTGTTAAGAATTTGATACTGTTCAGCTGCAGATCAAACTATTAGTAATATGTTATATGCAGTCGTAGAAACTTAAGTATATTTTTGGAATGCGTTTAACTGTAATTAAAAAATATAGTAAATATAATGTCACATGGTTTTTTGGGAAATAAATCGCCCTAAGATTCTTGTTATATTTACTAAATAAAAGCATGGGAAACAATAAAATATTTATTTTTCAAATTAGTACATATACTTGGGAATTGTCTTTAAACTCTTAAATTTAAATTTCGTGCTGATTCTTTTTTCCCAAATTGTTACTAAAAAATTCAAAGTGTTCAATTGAGGGGTTTTAGCTAGTTCCTATGCGCATTTCAGTGGCGCTAAGGCAGACCTACAAAAGTGTTTGTAGGCAAAAATAAAATTAAAAAAAAAAGATTTGTATTCATATTTATAACAATTCAATAATTGACATCAGATAATATATAATATATTTAAAAAAATTAAAAAGAGATCATGCAATATTAAGTTGTTTATTAGAACAATTATATTAGAAGCTTATCAGCATTTTCAGATAAGTAATCTTTAACGGAAAATTTAAACTGCGAAATCCTTGACATCTGTTTAATACTACAAGGTATGTTGTTATACTTCTTACAACCAGAGTGCTCGACACGTTGCTTTGTTGCTTCAGATATACAAAAGACTATTCTTATGTCTTCACTACTTTTTGTATGAAAAGTGTTAATTCTGAGAGAGTTGTATCGTGTGATGTCCAATACTACTAAGACATTTAAGAACATAAGCCAATAGTTGCAATTTTTAAAACCAGTAAATCGGTAAGACAATAGAAATATTTATCTATACAAAATAACGGTTGAAAATTGGATAGGCAAATTTGCTACACTTAATGCTTTATTTTGCAGTCTCTAAAGTGATTTGAACTCTGTCGTTTTTTGAAACCGTATATCGAGGCAGTGATTTGAAGTAAAGGTTGACAAATTAATATATTGTTCTGATTGATTTTTATTTATTTTAAATAATAATATTGAGCTTGAGGCTTATTTTTATAAAAAATTATTTATTTATTATTTTTATCGATATTTCGATATTCTCTGGATATCATCTTCAGGATAACAAATAAAAATTAATTATAATGTTTTAACAAAAACAACTCTTTCCAGGTGATAGGCTTGAAATTATTTCTTCAACTTCTATATAAGTGGTATTATTAAGGCAAAATCTGTTATTAAACTGTTTTAGAGTTCTTAGCCCATTACAGGAATCTGTAGGTAATTGAACTATTTGCTGCTTTATACTGTTGATAGATTGCAAGAAATGAGAGTTGAGCATTTCAGCTTTTAGGACATTTTCTTTAACATACTCTCTATTTGTATCAATAACAGTTATTTCTTTTTCTTTGATCCTCCCAAGTGTTTCATTAATAAATTTCCAGTTTTTAAGATCATTGTTTATATTTTCTAAGTTACTGACGTAAAAAGCGTTTATTGAAGTCCTCAGAGTTATTTTTATAACCTTACTTATTCTTCAATTAAATTTTAATTCAAGTGTGTTATTATTAAATTGCGTGAGGAGGCGGACAAAACAAATTTTTTTTAACTATCACTACTTGTAAAATGTAAAAGTTTATTCGAAAGTAGACACTTGTTTACCTCGGGAACCAAAAAATTTAAACTTTATTTTTACTTTATCACAGTCAACAGGGTGATTCAAAATGGAAATTTTCATTATTTTGCTTAAATGGGAAATTTCTTAATAAGTTTTTAATTTTTAAACATCTATAACTTTTTTGTTTTAAGAGATTTCTAAGCGAAATAAATTTTGTATAACTACCCAATTTGTTAGCTGTACTACCAGCAAATATTTTTATAACTTTTTGAAATAAATTTTATTTTTTTATTTGTTTTAAAGGTCCGAAATTTTCCTAAATCCTCCCACTTAATAGATCGTAACTTCTAAAGTCCGTAAAAGCTCGTTAGTACTGTCCTATGGTACGAACCCTCCTCTACACTTTTATACCCCATTGTATACCCGGCACGATCCGACCGTGAGCACTAGAGCAATTTTTGTGATACAAGGTCAAATATTTTTTGAATAAAATATGTGTTTTCTCTTGTGCTCATCTTAGAAGTACTTTTTTATAAGATCGCTTTAATGAAAGACGGATTTCAGATGGAAAAGTATTTTGGTTTTTGATATAATTTACCCTTATTAAATAGTTTTTTTTTCGGAATTGCTTGGACATAGTGTATGTGTTTATACTCACAACTGTGTCTAATAAGGAACATATCTCAACTAATTATAGTAAAAACAATTGATATATAACAAGCGCTGTTACAGATAGAAGTACAAAATCAAAACACATTAAAAATTAAAAGGGAAATTGCTGGGAAAACGATACGTCAAGTGTTCACGTCTATTGTTTGTACTGTGGTCTTCTTATCCTTCGTATGTGCGTGTGTGAACATGTTCGTTTCTTGATTGTGATATCACCTGTCTACCCGAATTTTTTCGTTGTTTATTTGAGTGTAAGATTATTTAAAGTAATTTCTTCACAATTGTTATTTATTAATATTTCAACTATGGGTAAGTACACCTACAGAGATCACGCCGATATTTTCTTTCAACAATATGATTTACAGGATATTGAATTGCATATACCAGACACAAATTTTTAAAATATTAAGTACAAAAGAAATTGAACTACACAAACAGAAAATTAGAAATTTTGGAAAAAGATTAATTTCACGCTATATATAATGCTCTTATAACAAGAAAACGATGTACGAACGTAACCATTGTCACAGGAACTTGTTTTCGATAATATATCTACAAATACCATATGTGGGAAACAGTGTCGACCAACAGAATGAATTGACGAATGTAGTGAAAGAAGTCGAAGACGCAAACTCTAGAATAATATTTCCAATAACACTGTGCGACAAATGAAGACCTTTTGAAAAGTGCAAAGTCGTGACTATATGAGTTCGATTCTACTATCAAATTGTAGTAAAACCCTATATTCAGTTTGGCCAATTTGGTGACCGTTTTCTTTTTATGGGCCCCCAAAGTTTCCCAATATTAGCATGATGCCGAAAAAAAAGGTGTCATCAGTTTTTGCCAAATAGCTAATCAGCACTTAAAAATATCGCTTAACTATGTTCGGCAAATATGTAGCCAAGAATAGGTTGAATATATCTGGCTAAAATTTTATAATAGAAATGTATTTTATCTCAGAGTTTTTTTTTCTAAATTAGAAAGCAAAGAAATTTTTTTTCAGTTTTTGATTATAACTTTTAGGAAATCCTGATTTTTCATACACTGTATTTGGAAAAATTGTAGCCACGGTAAACCTGAACAACTTTTGTAAACATACCAATATAATCTGAACGTGTCTAGATACCAAAAACATGTCATAAAGGCTCCATAAATTTAATTATTTAAATATTTTACTCAAATTTTATAATACAGGGTGGCTCAGAAAGACCGAAGTGGTGTGAATTACTTATAACTTTTTTATTATAATTTTTTTTTCTTTTCAGTATTTTGTAAAGAAGACTTGGACAATTTATAATGGAGCAATACACAACTGAACAACGTGCCCAAATCGTTGAAATTTACTTTTCAAATCAACGGTCCATTGTGTTGACTCAGCGTGCATACCGTCGTCAATTTAATGTGCGGGTTGCACTGAGAGTGTCAACAACAAACCGTCTGGTTGCAAATTTTCGACAACAAGGAGCAGTAAGGAACCTTCCTGGTTCCGGCAGACTACGAACTGTCCACACGTTTGACAATATTGAAGAGGTACAGGAGAGTATTCGGGAGGATCCAGAAACATCATCAAGAAACACCAAAACTACTTAAGATTTTATTTGATTTACACTTTATAACTTTACACAAAATTTGCAACTTCGAGAAGGTATACTAAAAAAGCAACTAAATTTGTCAAAGCCTTCTTGTATTGCTGTATCAAAACTCAAAGTGGCGTCTCTTCATAGACAGCTCGAAACAAAGATTAAAATTAGTATATAACAAACAAATACCAAAACAAATACTTATTAAATTATTCTCCAAAAAATTTAGTCTGCGTTCATACGAGTCATGTTTTATTGACATGATTGCTAGTTTATAAGCCAGAGGGACGAGGGGAAAAGTAACGAGTACTCATGCGCATGTACTGTCAGTACGTTTTGCTTTCTCATTCGTAATTTTTAGTTAGAAATAAATTTTGACATGTTCTTTTATTTTATTTTGTTTCGTCAAACAATTTTAAAGAATTTATTTTAAAAAAAGTTCAAAAACGTACACAACTACATGTACATATCGTCAACAAGACATGAATTGTGTGAACACCAATAAAGGTTCAAAGATGAAAAAGTAAGAACCTTGTCAACATGGCATGACTCGTATGAACACAGACTAAATTTTTTGGAGAATAATTTAATAAAGTATTTGTTTTGGTATTTATTTGTTATATATTAATTTTAATCTTTGTTTCGAACTGTCTATGAAGAGACGCCACTTTAAGTTTTGATACAGCAATACAAGAAGGCTTTGACAAATTTAGTTGCTTTTTTAGTATACCTTCTCAAAGTTGCAAATGTTGTGTAAATATATAAAGTGTAAATCAAATAAAAGCTTAAGTAATTTTTCTAAAATTATTTAAAGTCGCGAACGAATAAAGTGCTTTAGAAAAGTGAAAATGCAAAGGTAATATAAATAATTGCTGTCATTTTTGTGGTATTTTTACACCGAAAATTAAAAAACGTAGCTTTACTAAACAACTTAAAGATATATATTTAAAGTATTTTAAAGGAGAAGTTGTTGAAAATAAGAAATTTCCGCCGAATTCAGTATGCCCATCATGCCATAAAGACTTTTTGAAATGGCAAAAGGAAAGCGGGAATTACTCCTTTTTGAATCCTCAATGATTTGGAAAAATTCGGGTAGAAAACATAATTCAATAAATTGCTACTTCTGTAAAAATACCCTTCAAGGGATGAACTTAACAAAAAATAAAACTTTCATGAGGCAATCTGTTCCTAGTGCTCAGTTACCAAAGACAAGATCAACTTGTATTCCTACACAACCTATCCAAAACAACCTCTTTGTAAATAATCAGGAGGCTGCTTCAGTTTTAAGCCTTAAAGTGAAGAATGTGAAAATATTTCTCTGTATGATCCTAGACCATCACGCGCAATAATCTTAATTACGGAAGACCGACTGGATTACATTGTTTCTAAGTTGCAGCTATCCCAACGGAAATCTGAAGAGCTTGCACAATTTTTAAAAGAATAAAACTTACTGGAACCTGGGTCAAAGCTCACAAACTATTGAAGACGACAGTCAGACCTTCAAAAATGTTTTACTGTTGATGAATCAAAAACGTTATCCTATTATGAGGACACGAAGATGCTGATGGTTCAAATGAAAATTGCGTACGATCCTAACGATCGGATTTGTTATATTAATATATAACAAATATATATATAAAAACAAATACTTTATTATCTATTCTCCAAAAAATGTTTATATAATATTATAAAACTTGAGTTAAAAACTTAAATTTGTAGGTACAAAAGAGTCTTTATGACCTGTTTTTGGTATCTAGAGGCGTTCAGATTATATTGGTATGTTCAAAAAAGTTGTTCAGCTTTATCGTGTTTTTAAGTATAGTAAAATTATGTATAATTGATAGTAGATATTTTCAATATAAGAATAAAACATATATTCAACAAAAAGGACTTCCAATGGGTTCTCCAGTTTCACCAATTGTGGCTGATATTGTAATGGAAGAATTACTAGATGATTGCATAGAAAAATTATTGGTTAAACCAAAATTTTTAACAAAATATGTTGATGATTTATTCTACTAATTTGAAAAACAACGTATGTTGTAAACACTCTAAATAAATTGTTTTTACATTAAAACAATTGTTAGTTGTTCTTCACTCCTCTTACAACTAAAATTAGAGTCGGCAAAATGTTAACCAAGTGGAATAAGAACGTAAGAAAATAAAAAAGGAAAAGTGATCAGTGAGTTCTTGTTATGACTTTGATATTTATTTTAGACCACTCACTTATTAAAGTTGAAGTTTGAAATAATATTTTTAGTTATTTTAAGAAATGTTGGGAAAAGGTTCCCTGATGATCTGCATTAGCCCCAGTGAAATGTCCATAGGAACTAGCTAAAATCCCTCAATTAATCACTTTGAATTTTAGTAACGTTTTGGGAAAAAAGAACCAGCAAGATATAAAAATTAATGAGAATAAAATTTTTATTTTAAGCGTTTTATAACTTGGTGGTACAGAATATTGTTCAATGGTACGGTTCTATTCAAAAAAAGTTTAAATTTAAGAAACTTAATTATTTGAATTTTTTAAATAAGATTATGGGAAAAAATAACTAGCACATAATTAAAATTAAAGAGTTTAAAAAACCCCCAAAATATAAACAAATTTATATATGCAAGTGCTTGTGCAAAATAAAACACCTTATGTTGTCAACACTCTAAATAAATTGTTTTTATATTAAAAGAATTATTGGTTGTTGTTCTTTATTTCTCTTACACCTACAATTTGAGTCGGCAAAAAACCAACCAGTTGTAGAACAAAACGTAAGAAAATAAAAAAGGAAGAAAGATCAGTGAGTTCTTGTTGTGACTTTGATATATTTTTAGGCTTCCCATTTATTAACGTGGAAGTTTGAAATAAATATCTCTAGTTGATCTAAGAAATGTTGGGTAAAGGTTCCCTGATGATCTGCATTAGCCCCAGTGAAATGCGCATAGGAACTAGCTAAAACCCCTCAACTGATCACTTTGAATTTTTTAAATTAGATTTTGCGAAAAAAGAACTAGCACATAATTAAAATTAAAGAGTTTAAGAAACAACCAAAATTAATACATAGCATAATTTCGAAAGATCGGAGTGATAACATTAAGAGTTCACGATTAATTCATGGGCACATTTTATTAGGGCTAATGTAGGTTATTAGGGTAGTTTCTACCCATGAATTTACCCATTGGTGTAAGCTTCTTTCAAGTGATTAATAAGCTTACAAACGGTCAAAGTTAAAACCAGTCCGCGTTTTGTGAATTTATAAAACCGCCTAACTGAATTAAAATTTTGTATTACATATATAATAAAATAAATGTTAAACAAAAATACTTAAATTTAGTTTATTTTATCTCTTGTTATTTTTTCATACAGTGGCAACAAATTTTTAGTCGCGTTATATTGTAATTTAAAATAAATTGATTTTAATTTTGGTCATATTTTCCCCTATTAGCAAACTTTTAACAAATTTGGTTATAATAGATTTTTGAAAATGGTAGCACTGAAGCCAATAACCATATTAAGAGACGCCTCTTAAAACTGTTATTGCTTTTATCAAGTCACGAAGTATTAGTCGCTATGTTAGATGTTGAAATATATTTTTACAAATACTGCAAATCAAGAAACTTTAATGGCATAGATATATTCAAAATTTGCAAATATAATAGTTTCCACTGAGTCCACAACATATCAATGGTGATGTCATAACCTACAGGTTTTTCTCCATAAGCGAATGTATTTCTGCAAATAACTCCTAGCATCACTGATCATCGCTTTATATTAGCCAGTTAATTACTATGCTCGGAGGGATTAAATTTCCGCAAACCATGGTTATAATTAGGACTTTTAACGTCAATTCGTGTGGTGACAGTTCAAAAGGGCTTAGACAATTCAAAACTTCCTGTGGGCAATGTTCTGTAGCTTCAGTTTATAAACATCAGATGCCTTTCAAAATTTGTAATACATGAATGAAAAACATATATAAAAAAATAAATACTGATAAAATTCTTTGAAATTTCGTTTGTATGTAAATTCTACTATACAAAATTTAACTACAATTCGAACCTAAATAAATTTGACACCCAAGCTTGTGGTAATCAAATAACATTTCCATTAATTATCTGGATGTACATATATAAAATGCATCGATGGATAATATGGAAGTAATGAACAAATCGTACCTTGGAACTTTACTTTGTACTTATATTCAGCGGGATATAAGACAGACGTTTGTTATTTTAAAAATGATGCATCGGTCTCGCTGTCAAAATAAGATGTTTCAAAATCACGTACTAATGGCGAAAACAACTGAAACAAAAAGGAAAAAAATCCCCTCTTTTCAAAGAACTTTAAAGGGAAAAAGAAAAAATGAAATAGCACCAACTTAAAAAAGAAAATAGTTGTGTGATATTGCAGATGTGTGTGCAGCTATTACAGCACACACACGCACACATATCCATATATGTTATCATATAAAAAATTTAGTTTATCCTTGTTCTTATGTGGAAGGGAGTGTTTCTTTTAACAAGCATAAACAAAGTATATATGTATGAATGTGTATTCATGAGTGAATATGTAGCAAACATTTTATACCTTAACGTACCTACTTCTATTCTTAAAAATGCATTTTTTTCATACATAGCTGTAATTTACATTCGCATATCTTAGGCTATATTAAGTATTTTTTTTATTATTAGAAAATGAAAATGGCTGGAAATAAATTTTAAAAGAACGCTAACGCTAGGCAGAAAGCCAGCAGCGGAAAACAAACACCCTTTTCTTTTCCTTATATATATGTACGTCTGCCATTTCTTTAGATTTTTGTAAAGCATTCAACAAAAAAAATACAGTGGCAAAAGCTGAACAACAGATACAGAAAAAGAATGATGTACGGACAGACGGAGTGAACCATGTATATACAATAACATTCATAAAAACTCACATATTTGTATACCCAACAAACATAATGACAAAAGTTTAAAAATGAATAGTTTTATCATGTTTTAAGAATCGGAACAACTTCTTAATGCCCACTAGTACATGTTATTATTGGATAGATAAACGAGTATGTGTTAATATCAATGTGAAAAGTCGTTGCATGACCGTTCAATATATCATATGTACGGTAATTTTCCTTTTAGTTAAATAGCACGCTAATTCATAAAGTCACGATTACCGTTCTTTCATTGATTTTGACTGCTTGTTTTCCCGCGAAAGTTCCCTGGATTATAAGTAGTTCATTTCCAATTTGTATCATATTATACCAACTGCTATTTAAAAGGACAAAACAATAATTAAAAACAAATGGATTTATTTTCAGACAGCGAAAATGGGACCAAAAGTATTGAAAATGTATGCAACGGCGGCTTAACTTTCGGTATCAGATGAACAAATTAACGTATTATCTGTTTTACAATGCAACTGGAGAATGTAAAGTGAAAATTTTCATAATTCTATAAGCAGTTTCATATACAAAGCTTTCTTAAAATGCTGATTAAATTATTTATATAGGGTAGTCCAACCAGAACACACGATGTAGATTGTAAATAACACATTATTTTAATGTTTTATATTATTATGGAAGAATCAATGACAATAATGTGTGAAAAAATCGTAAAGATGCTCAACGGATTCGGTGACATAACTCCAACCGATGGATTCTTAGGAATAATTGAGGTTCAATGTCGACGACTTATCGACGTATACTTTTTCTTTTACACATCCGCAAAACAAAGAAAAAAAATTTCTAACGGTGTCGAGTTATATGACCCTTTCGACCAAATTTTTGATTTAATACTGCTATAGATATTCACGTGTAAATGGGACTTTGTTTCGGTGTGTATGGGAAGAGGCTTTATTGTGTTAAAATCACTTATCGCCCTGATCCATATTCTCGGTTTCTGGACTCATCTCACGATTGTGAACATATTCAAAGAGAACTGCTCGATGGCGCCGCCACTCCATAGACTGAACCAAACAAACTGGGCGGGTATGCAATGGTGTTTTCACATTTCCAACAGATCCGGTTTGCTGAAATTTTCTCACATCTCACCTGATTGCGAAGAAATTATAGGTGCTGTTAGCTGAAGTATATAGTAAGCCACAAGACTACGATGCCTTAGGTCCCGAGTTCGACTCCACACTCAGTCATGAATATGGTGTAGAGTCTTGCTGATCTGCATTAGTGTAGGATTATGTTAATTGTTGTCGGCTTGTCTATATGACGCAGGTATAGCACTTGTCGCTGAACATTACAAACAACGATTAACACCACCACGTACTAAAAGAGCAGAATGCAGCTTCCTCCTTCATCGGTATATGAAGCAAAAAATTCACCAACGAAGTAAAAATAGCTATAATTAATTTTCTATATTCTAATCTGTCCTCTTAACACTATCCCCTCCTTTCCTAGTTCCAACGCAATGCACTGCATATGTGGGGGTTGTCCCCTGAGTGCTGGTCCTATTCATAAAAAAATAAGATGGATAAAGTATGACGTTAAGGTGTGGCTCCCAATTAATATCGTGTGTTTTGGTTCGACCATTCTATGTCTTTATATGTCAATATGACCAGATATTTAGTAGTCCATGCTTATTAGACCACAGTAACCATTAGTATTATGGAAAATGCCAACCATCTCAACAAATTAGACTTGTATTTACATAACTATTTACATATATAATATATTAATAATAATATCTATTTTTCTAACGCAAGCCTTTAAGCACTTACATGGCAGAGTTTGTGGCATACTTTTAATTTCACGCTAGGAAAATTGAGCATTTTCATAATTCCGGAAGATATTACATATATAATATATATACATAATTATAATATATATACATAAATTTCTCAACGATTTCCACGTTTTGAAAGCCTATGAAGCTACCTTGACTAGTTCTGATAGTCCGTCCCTATGTGTATATGTAGGCGTATGTATAAGTATTTCAATGGCTGAACCTAAATAACCCAAGCTGATGGCATTCTAAAGAGTATTTTTAAACTTGAGCCGATTCGAACTAGTAGATATCAAGGTACATATAACTCTTAAACGACTTTACTAATTGACTTCACAATTTAATCAACTCTGGGCGTCCATTAATGTGAACAAAGAAAATAAATATTGTTATATTTTGACTCCGAAATTATATCTGATCAGTTAGTGTTCCCGAACACTAGCTCAATCGGCGTTTATCACTTGAGAATCTGTTCATTTAAATATAAAAATAATAGTGTTATAGTTCGAAGAGCTCAAAAGCATAGAATACCACAAAAACCAAGTTACCATAGCTTTGCAGTTAAAATTAGTGAGAATAAGGTTCAACCATTTCCCATATATTTTTCCAATGATATTACTGATCATTTAAAGTAAGAGCCAATGAAGCAATGATATTTTGCAGACAACTTAACCTGCAACATATAAAGAAATTTTTCGATTTATTTTAGTGTATTTTATTGTTTTGATTTAGTGAACTGCTAAAGTTATTTGTTTTCTCTCATATATACAGATACTGATTCCTTTCTGGAATGAATTTCTTTTAATTTTCGGGAGTCTTATGCCCAATAAATCAGTAGCTATTTAAATAACAAATTTCGTTTTTCAACGCAAACTTAAATAATACTTAAATAACACTTAAATGACCCTCAATGGCCATTTAAATGTTATTTAAATCGAGCACAGAAAACATATGACTTTGACTTGTTTTCTTTTAGTAAAAAGAAAACATTGTCATGTTGTGAAAAATTTGCTAAAAAATTTTAAAAAGTTGCGTAATTAAAGTAAATTATCGATAGAGTAAAGTCGGAAATCAATAAAACAATATTTATTGCACAAATGGACTCTTAACACAATTAAAAAACTTAAAATAATTTCATACACAACACTTGAAATACTTTGAATCATAAGCAAAACATTTGTTTTCTGAACAATGGCGATTTTTTTTTACATATTTCATGGTGCTACCACATTTTTCGCATAAGTTAATTGAAGTACTTAAGTCTGACTGTAAAACTGAAAGCGTATTTAAATAGTCTTTAAATAATCTTCAAAATTAAATGTCAATCGACATTTAAGTAGCCACTGATTTATTGGGCATCAATCTTATAAATAAAAATCTAACTAACAATTATCTCTTCAATACATTATATTAACGAATTACAACAAGTGCCACTTCAAATTTGTTTAAGAATCCACTTACTGTCTAACAAATGATTTTCTTATGAGTTTTTACATCTCAAACGAAACGCTACTAAAACGATAACATATATATGTATATGTATATATATATACATATATATATATATATATATATATATATATATATATGTATGTATATATGTATATATATATATATATATATATATATATATATATGCACATATATATATATATATATATATATATATATATATATATATATATATGTATATATATATATATATATATATATATATATATATATATATGTATATATATATATATATATATATATATATATATATATACTGCTAATAAAATAATTTTAAATAACTTTTTTTGCCATTTCTGAAATTCAGAATTGGTAATAACTTCATCGAAAATAGTTATAAACTCTCAGAGCAATTTTTGCAAATTTCTGCAAATAACAATGTAACACAAATTATGGGCTAAGCTAGCAACAGGTTTCGTCAGCATTGCGGCATATATAATAAAAATCTTTCTTCTGAACTTACTTTCTTCGATAATAACAATACTGTCATATCTTTTCTACAGTTCCGGTAGAGAAAATTCTACTGTTAGTAATGAGCAGTGGCGGTAAGAAAATATTGTCTAGCAGCATGAATCGTGATATTTACCGACCAGTAAGGTGTTAGCAAAATAAATGCAGTTACTCAATTATATTGAAGATATTCTTTCATAAAAAAACACACTATTATTTCATTAGCTGTGGAGTTCTGTTGGAACTATATATTATCCAAGTTTCTTATTTCCGCCCGTAGGAGTTACCAAAACGTTCATATTTCATCGCCTGTCCTGGCATTATTTTCTGAGAACTACAGTCTGATAATCATTGCAGGTCCACAAATTATGTGAAAACTTAACTCAACGGTAATGATGACATTTTCAATATCCGAGATTAAACACGTGTAGCAAGATAAAAATATTTGTGTAAAATTTTTGACCTTCATTCATGAGCCCTACCATCCACTAATTTTTTTGTGGAACGAATTTAGTATACTCGGAATTAGTAATATGACTACATAGTTAACTAATATTTTTTTATAAAATAAAAAAACAATGTGTTCGCAATCGTACTCAGAATTGTTTCATAAACATCGTGAGTTCAATTACATATATGATGACGTATACTATAACTGCTTATGAACTTTGATTGTTAAAACTTTAAACGTAAACTTTGCAGCGTATGTCTATGAAGGTATTTGAGAAGAAATGAGCTCTCTAGACGCACACTGTACAATGAACTTACTACTTAGATATTGGAATGTTAAAATGTTAAAAGTCTCTCCGCTCGTCGACAGTGCAGAACAGAACCTTCAAAGTCTACAAATAAGCAAAGTACTGTGACAACAATACTACGTATAGATCTTCCGGAAGAACTATGGAAACCATTTTCCGAGAAAATGTGAATATAAGAATTTTTCATAAATATTTTTGTATATTCCAACCGAATTAAATTTCTAAACTTAACTTTAGCAATACACAGTTAATTCACCTGTAATATGTTAAGAATTGAGCAGTCAAACTTTATTTATTAAGGAGTTAGGAAATTTTTACCAAGGAACATCACACTCTTGAACAAAGAGTCTTAATATGAAAATGTAAAATCAAAAAACCTTAACTATTCGAGCAGCTCGTAATCAGGCTTCTTCTAAGCAAGATATCATCGCTTTATTGGCTTTTACTTTAAATGATCAGTAATATCATTGGAAAAATATATGGGAAATGGTTGAACCTTATTCTCACTAATTTTAACTGCAAAGCTATGGTAACTTGGTTTTTGTGGTATTCTATGCTTTTGAGCTCTTCGAACTATAACACTATTATTTTTATATTTAAATGAACAGATTCTCAAGTGATAAACGCCGATTGAGCTAGTGTTCGGGAACACTAACTGATCAGATATAATTTCGGAGTCAAAATATAACAATATTTATTTTCTTTGTTCACATTAATGGACGCCCAGAGTTGATTAAATTGTGAAGTCAATTAGTAAAGTCGTTTAAGAGTTATATGTACCTTGATATCTACTAGTTCGAATCGGCTCAAGTTTAAAAATACTCTTTAGAATGCCATCAGCTTGGGTTATTTAGGTTCAGCCATTGAAATACTTATACATACGCCTACATATACACATAGGGACGGACTATCAGAACTAGTCAAGGTAGCTTCATAGGCTTTCAAAACGTGGAAATCGTTGAGAAATTTATGTATATATATTAAAAACAGGGTAATATCTTCCGGAATTATGAAAATGCTCAATTTTCCTAGCGTGAAATTAAAAGTATGCCACAAACTCTGCCATGTAAGTGCTTAAAGGCTTGCGTTAGAAAAATAGATATTATTATTAATATATTATATATGTAAATAGTTATGTAAATACAAGTCTAATTTGTTGAGATGGTTGGCATTTTCCATAATACTAATGGTTACTGTGGTCTAATAAGCATGGACTACTAAATATCTGGTCATATTGACATATAAAGACATAGAATGGTCAAACCAAAACACACGATATTAATTGGGAGCCACACCTTAACGTCATACTTTATCCATCTTATTTTTTTATGAATAGGACCAGCACTCAGGGGACAACCCCCACATATGCAGTGCATTGCGTTGGAACTAGGAAAGGAGGGGATAGTGTTAAGAGGACAGATTAGAATATAGAAAATTAATTATAGCTATTTTTACTTCGTTGGTGAATTTTTTGCTTCATATACCGATGAAGGAGGAAGCTGCATTCTGCTCTTTTAGTACGTGGTGGTGTTAATCGTTGTTTGTAATGTTCAGCGACAAGTGCTATACCTGCGTCATATAGACAAGCCGACAACAATTAACATAATCCTACACTAATGCAGATCAGCAAGACTCTACACCATATTCATGACTGAGTGTGGAGTCGAACTCGGGACCTAAGGCATCGTAGTCTTGTGGCTTACTACATACTTCAGCCAACAGCACCTATAATTTGTTCGCAATCAGGTGAGATGTGAGAAAATTTCAGCAATCCGGATCTGTTGGAAATGTGAAAACACCATTGCATACCCGCCCAGTTTGTTTGGTTCAGTCTATGGAGTGGCGGCGCCATCGAGCAGTTCTCTTTGAATATGTTCACAATCGTGAGATGAGTCCAGAAACCGAGAATATGGATCAGGGCGATAAGTGATTTTAACACAATAAAGCCTCTTCCCATACATACCGAAACAAAGTCCCATTTACACGTGAATATCTATAGCAGTATTAAATCACATCGAGTTTATTTTATTTGGTCGAAAGGGTCATATAACTCGACACCGTTAGAAATATTTTTTCTTTGTTTTGCGGATGTGTAAAAGAAAAAGTATACGTCGATAAGTCGTCGACATTGAACCTCAATTATTCCTAAAAATCCATCGGTTGGAGTTATGTCACCGAATCTGTTGAGCATCTTTACGATTTTTTCACACATTATTCTTCCATCATAATATAAAACATTAAAATAATATGTTATTTACAATCTACATCATCTATATAAGTAATTTAATCAGCATTTTAAGAACGCTTTGTATATGAAACTGCTTATAGAATTATGAAAATTTTCAGTTTACATTCTCCAGTTGCATTGTAAAACAGATAATACGTTAATTTGTTCATCTGATACCGAAAGTTAAGCCGCCGTTGCATAAATTTTCAATACTTTTGGTCCCATTTTCGCTGTCTGAAAATAAATCCATTTGTTTTTGTTTATTGTTTTGTCCTTTTAAATAGCAGTTGGTATAATATGATACAAATTGGAAATGAACTACTTATAATCCAGGGAACTTTCGCGGGAAAACAAGCAGTCAAAATCAATGAAAGAACGGTAACCGTGACTTTATGAATTAGCGTGCTATTTAACTAAAAGGAAAATTACCATACATATGATATATTGAACGATCATGCAACGACTTCTCACACTAAACATAAACTAAAGATAAACATTTGCCTAATATTATATTTCACTATCAATTCCACTTTTCTACTTTGCATCAATAAAAATCAACTTATCAAAAAAATTGTGTTTATAAGCAAATTGACTTCTTAACCTCCAGTTATATATATGTATGTATGTATATATATATATATATATATATATATATATGTATACATAAACATATACATATACATATATATATATATATATATATATATATATATCTATAAATGTATATATATATATATATATATATATATATATGTATATATATATATATATATATATATATATATATATGTATATATATATATATATATATATATATATATATGTATATATATATATATATATATATATATATATTTATATATGTATATATATATATATATATATATATATATATATCACCTTTTACTGCTGTGGGAGGCATGCCTTGCTTGATCAAATTATATTAACTTCATTTATTGCATTGTTAAGAAATATTGAAGAAATAAATATAACAATTTGGTGGCCAAAATTCTTTGTACATCAAATGTCGACATCATATATATAAATTGGAATGGAAACAGTAAAGCTTTAACTTATTTAACTTATCTGTTGGAAACTCCTTAAATGTGGAAGCAACTGCTCAAGTGTGTATGACTACAAACATACCCACACAAACAAGGCCTCATTTACATTTTTATTAAGATTGTGTACATTTTTTCATAAAAAATTAAGAAATATTAACTTTTTTTATGGTGTATAAAGCAAAAACATAAAATGTTTAGAGGGTTGAAAATACATAGACATTTTAGAATTACCCAGAAAAACACGTTTTATGTGAATGTTGATACCACACACATCTGCATATTTATATATTTATATATATATATATATATATATATATATATATATATATATGTATATGTGTGTATATATTCATATATATATATATATATATATATATATATATATATATATATATATATATGTATATATATGTATATATGTATAAATATATATATATATATATATATATATATTTATATATAATATGTATACAACTACATACTTAGTAAAGTGGGTGACAAAACAAATATTTTTGCTTTTTTAAGGTGATGGATTGCGGTATTTCATATTCGGAGATAAAACCAGATTTTGTTTATACGTAAGACAAGAAAGAGGAATTTGAATTGAGGAAAACCGAGATTTCTATAAAGAGATAACTATATCTCATGAAAATAGTGGTTTTTTCAATTACAGATCCTCAAGAAAAACGAATCAAAGTTGTTATTTATACTAATGTACCAACTTTAATCCATGCTTTAATATTGGTAAGTTCTCTGTATGTGATTATATATTTACTAACCAATTTGATTGAACATATAATCGATATTCCAAATAAAATGAATTTTACAGCTAGCAAATATTGAAAAATTTAAATCAGTGATATGCGAAAATGAACCCAACAGAATTGTGGCATTGCGCTTTTAAGCTCAGTTTACGAAATAGTGCAATTGAACAAGCTCACAGTTATAAGTATATAATTTTAAAAATTCCGGTTATTAAAGCCGTATCTTTTAGTTTTATATTTTTCCAACGATGAAGTTAACCGTATGTTCATTTCTGGGTACTATTAAATTAATCTTATTATTATTGCGATCGGTTGTGATATCAAAGTTCTAAAGAGCAGCTCCCGTGATAGGAGCACGACGCTACAACTAACTTAGATATCCGTCGGTATCAATGGTGTTCAAAATTATATACAAATTGCAATTTCAATGCTTGTTGTATACATAACATTTTAAGCCTTAAGTGAGCGGAGATAAAAATCGATTTTAGATACCCTGTGAAATAATTATTCTACATTCTTTTTTATTAGGACCGGCACTCAGGCGATGACCCCTACTCATGCGTACATTGTGCTCGAACTAGGAAATTTGGTTGTTGAGAGGGAGGATAGAGGGAGTAGTGTCTATGAACATTTGATTTGAATGTCTCCTGCTATATATGACAGGAAAGACCTCCGCAAAGAGTTCATTCCACATACGGGCAGTACGTGCAAACAATGAATTTTCTCTGTAATGCGTAGTGCGGTTCACTGGAAAATCCACCACATATGGGTGTGATCGATCTGTAGCGCACGTTGAGCGTAGAAAAGTGCGCGTTTCGGGAAAGAGGTCCCTGACTTCGTCGGAACACAACCCATTGTAGTAACGATAAAACAGTGTAACCATGATGGAATAGCTATAGTATGACTAATAAATACTAAACAATTCACTTCATGTATTTTTTGAACAACGGGTGGTCATATTATTTGTAGACTTTGGACATGCATTGCATTTTAATAAATTTTTATTTCATATTCAAATGCTGTGTCTTGTGAAAATCTTAAGACCGTGCCTATGAAAGTGATTTGTAAAAATTCTTCTACTCTCATTGTAGAATTTAATAATTTGGAATTATTAAATTGTTTAATAATAATTTTATGAACGCAAAAAAACTATTAAATATTTTTGAATTTAAAATCTAAGGATTAGATATAATAAAACATATATTAGTTATATAAATCCATAATTCGGCGATATTTTCTTTTGGAAATAGAGAATTGCACAGAGGAAAACCGTGTTAAAAATAAGATTTTACTCTTGATATAAAAGCATTAGGATCTTAAAAGCAGGGTAAAAGCAAAAATTCTTATTCCAAGAATAAAATCTTTTATTTTTCAAGATTGTATGTAAGATCGAAATCTTGAAAATATTTTAAGCAATAGATCGAAATTTAAGATTGTGTTCTTATTAGAAGTCTTTGATCAAGAATACATTCTTAAATATTTAAGAATATAATCTTACTTATGAACGATTTCAAGAATGTACTCTTGTTATATAATTTAATGATAAGATTTCACTCTTAAATATTTGTTTGAGTTTATATTCTTAAATTATAAAAATTTATTCTTCGTTATAATCTTATTGATATTTGATGTCAAAATAAAATGCAGTTTTTTTTAAATACATACATACATATACATATATATTTGAAAAAAAAAGATAATAATATTTGGATTCTGCTCTATATTACTTCTGTCCTATGGCAGTCCCTTAGCTTCGGCATGTAGTTCCGAGTGATTCACTTTCCATTGACTTCGAATGCTACGGATTACGGGATCTGACGATGGCAATATATATGAAATAGATCTTCATTTATAGAACTTCATGACATTTTGCTGGTATTAAGTTCTCTGTAAAATCTTTAATTCTTATATTTTATTTTTCTTATTTTTTCCTGGGCTTCCTCTGATAAATTTCTAATTGGTGATAAATGGCATCTTCTCCATGATAATGGACTTTGTGCACTGATGCTGACAAATTTCTATAATTGTATTTGGATATATATACAGCAACGATTTCCTTGGCATAATCACAAAATTTTCTAGTTTTAATTTGTTCATTACACGCAAGTACTTAATTAATTGTTTTAAATTTTGAAATAACACCTACATCAACACCTGTTATATGAGATGTAGTTTCGGGATCTAAAAAGAGTTTTCTTGCCGTATTGTCATCATTTGTATTGCCTAATCTTTGTTGATCTATAATTAACCCGTGTTTCAGAAATGCATCTTGAACTTGTTTCTTTCTCATTTTTCTTTTTTCTTTGTTGATGTCATTATTTCTTACTGATCCTGAAGATCTGAAGGCCAAATCATTGCTAGTTTGCAGTATGTGTTCCATAAACCTTATTCTTGTATGTAGCGGTGATAATCCAATTTGCTTGAATTGTGCTGGACGAAGGCTCCGAGTCTTCTAAGTTCTTCATTAATCGTAGTGGCACAAATGACACCATGAGCATACCTGTTTCAGAAATATCTTCAGATAAAAATTGTTTATACTGTTTTTGTCCAAAAGATCCATCGCCTCCCTAGTTACAAGAGTTAAATTGCACTTTTCATATTTTTTCAACTCACTTCCTTTAAGTGATTGTAGCAACTTTTCGGCTGTATGATCAAGCAAAGCTTGCAGTTGTACCTGTGCCGAAATTGGTGTGATTTTGATATATTCCTTTGGAGGATAATACTCCTTTTTAGCTGCAATTATGTGATGATATGATGAGTATAAATTTGAGCCTTTTTCGATCGTACACAATCTGAGTTGAGTATACTGCTGTTTTGTTAACTTTAAATGCAGATATAATGCAAGCGCTTCTTCACTTTTCAACTGTTTTTCCTCGTTTGGTGTTGTTCTCTCCGGACTAGCAGAAAAGACTTTTTGAATTATAGCCATTTTCATTAATTGTTTTTGTAATGGAAGTTTGTGAAGAAAACTATCTTTAATGTTTCACATCCGATTTCTTCATTTATATTCTTCAGTTTTCGTCTCTTAGATCTATCGCTACAGTTATCTATCGATTCTTGTGGTCTTCCACCACTTCTCTCATTTGCAGTTTCTGAAATCATCTGGATACGAAGTTCAGCTTATAACCAATTCGTAAAATGCTTGTAAAATTTACTTTACTAAAGTTAACTTCTCTGCAGCGATTTTTTCAATATTTTGAAGAAATCAGATACTTTCTTTGTGTTTCAATGTTGATAGCATTTAAGTTCAAATACCTTTGAATATGGCTTAGAACATCTTCTTTATTTTGGTTTTTAAAATATTCTTTGGTCAATTCTTCATAGCTGAAAGTCTGCATATTTTAATTAAGCTGAAAGTAATGTATTTGTTGAGGGGCTATAAAATAAAACTTCCAAAAACGCATCAACTTTTTTAAATCGAATGCTTGTAGTAAACTACAATTTATTTCCAAATTATTGTTCTTATATCAGGCTTCCAAAAAAAGTACATTATAATACTGTACCTAGGTAGCGTTCCATAAAATCAAATGGAAAATTTTACCTGTTAAAATTCATTCTATATATCATTGAAAGAAATTTTAAAAATTTGTTCCTATAATTTTTAACAGGTAATTGAAAGATCTGTGCAAAAGTGCAAAATATTTAACATTCAAGGAAAAATTCCAAGAGTTTTTTTACTCAAAATGTCACAAAAGACCACCTATAACAATTTTTAAGCATCATAGAACCCTTGAACCCTGATGAGTAACAGGTGAGGTAACGTTTCTTAAATCAAATGAAAAATTCTATCTGTTAAAATTCATTATATATTTCATTGAAAGAAATTTTAAACATTTCTTTTTCCATAATTTTTAGCAGATAATTGAAGCATCTTGACATAAATGCAGTATTTTTAAGATTCAATGAAACAATCTATTAAACACTACACTATTAAACTTCAAATTTTACGAATATATGGTTTCAAATTTATTACATAACACACTAACTATAAATTATATAGGGTGTGCAAATACTACTTGTTAAAAGCAACAGTGCACCCAACATAAAAAAAACTGCAGCCCATTATCAATAATAGTTTTCAATAAATCGTAATTAATATGAGATCAAATATTACAATTTTTTTATTTCTAAATTAACTTAAGTTTAGACATTGGTTTTGGCCAATGAAAATTGATTCTGAGACACAGTGCGTCGTTATGTCGATTTGTCGAACAGTGTTACCGTTGCGGGTTTTATGTCAGTAAAAAGCGGGAAACGTGGGATTTTACCTTCGAGATTGCTAAAAACGCACTCCAATTGTAATTCTTTTAAAACAGTTAGCAGCAACGCATCATCGTCTGAAATATCTGATAGCACTTCTTGTATATTGCAGTTAAATGCATATTCTCCATCACATATTGAAACTAATTTATCTTCTACTGGTATAGTAAGAAGAACCACTTCGTCCGAGTTATTTTTTTTTCTATTATTTTTAATTATTAAATAGATATTGTGTTTATTTTATACGTTTTCACTTGTGTTTTAGTCAGCGAATTACAGTAAATAACAATACAAATGAAAATATATAAAATCAAGATCACATTTGCAATTAAAATCTTAAAACGAAGATTATAATCTTGAAATCATGAATACAATCATAAATTAATATTACATTCTTTGTTTTTAGAATATAGTCTAAGAATTTGTTCTTCAATTTAAGAACAAAAATCTATATGTCGATATTCTCAAGATAGAAAAAAACAAATTTTATAAACTTAAATTGTAGATATTTGTCTTGAATTCAGATCGTTATTTTTCTATCGGTGTATAACAGAAACTAAGGAATTCTAAAATATTTATTCAATAGTGAAATTTGTTAGTATGTGTTTGATGATATTAACCTGGAATTAATATATATTATTGACAGTAATACAAACAGTAATTTAACAGAACTCATGGAAACAGCAATCTGGTGGAATAATGGACGACTTTTATTTGTTTGGAGAAAATGTTCTGCGAAATTCGATATTCTATATTGTTGATCGATCTAAACTACTTCAACATCTATAAATGAACAGGGTTTCTATCTAATTCAAGTGTTTTTGTAACTATGGAATATGACTTTTACTTCCTCAAGTACTATTTCTAAAAGAGTTATATGGGAGATCACACATGCATACCTATATATATATATATATATATATATATATATACATATATATATATATATATATATATATATATATATATATGTATATATATATATATATATATATATATATATATATATATATGTATATATATATATATATATATATATATATATACATATATATATATATATATATATATATATATGTATATATCTATATATATATATATATATATATATATATATGTATATATATATATATATATATATATATATACATATATATGTATTTATATATATATATATATATATATATATATATATATATATATATGTGTCCCACTTCTAATTTAAGAATTGTTGTCGTGTAATTTTTTCTTAATAATAAAAGCTAAAAATAATATATAGTTTATGCTATACGCCTCGATGAAATAATTGAACAATTAACCGGTTAAAACAATATCGGGATTAATTGAGCATTTTCGTAGGTAGTCAATAATTAATCCCGGGCGAGCTGCACCGCGTGCACACCTATTGTATACATATAAACACATTTCAAAACGTAATTAGGGTCTTCAAATATTGTGCTTTTAAGTAATATTGCTGCAGTAAGGAAATCATAATATAATAAGACAATTAGAAGCATATTTTTATTCTTTTATTTCAATTATACTTTGGAAAATATCGGTGCATATATGCCGACAGGGTGGTTTTACCATATCACGACGATGTTGTTGACCCGGGTTTTATCCGTAACTGCACACGACTTATGTGAGAAATGGCTTTGTTTTGTCATAAAATTGCTGTAGAGACCTGAGTCGAGAGGCTGAAACTTGTTAGTCGAAATAGCGATACCATATATTTTGTGTATTATCGCCGTTGCTTGCACATGGTACTAGAATATTTTATAAATTACAAATAGGTATTTAACATAAAAATAAGTCAAAACGAAGTAAACCACAAAATATAGTTTCTGGCGCATTGACAGCGATTCAGCCATATGATAATAGCTAATAGGAAGCGATTTCCAATGTTGTGTGATTAAGTAAAAATATTATTTCGAGTTTACTAAAGCGATTTTTAGTTTGCAAATTTCTAAGGAGCAATAGAAATAACAGTTTTCCGGTTGGGCTTGTCAGGAGAATGCAAGTTGCTTAGAAAAATTGCAACTACTTTCTGAGTGGGGGTGGCGGCTAATAATGCAGAGGATTTTTAAAATATTCTTGCACCATCAGTCGGAATATATTTACTGGATCAACGAAGCTGAAGCTCCCTTTCTGCGTTGGGTATATTGATGGGAACTAAGCTACCTTTGGCGGTATCGAATATATAAAAATGGATCAATCATTAAAGGTAACTCAGCATACCCTTCATCCCTGCAGAAGCAACGACCGATATCTTGGTAAAAATTTTTAAATTACTTTTAATTTATTGTATATCCAATACCGACATAGAGTGGAGTATTGTTTCGGATTTTTGAAAGAATGATATTTTAGCTTTGACCAGTTAAGAATACATTTTACCAATAAAACAATGAAAAAATATTTTGTGACTTGTTTCTCGTTGCTGTTTTCTCCAGAATATGTGAAAAAAATAATTTTTCAAACTTATTTAAAATAACGACTCTAGAAGATACTAGTGATCCCAAAAAAAATTTTTCATATGGTTCAGCCGAAATGAAAAGACTAGCCATATAAATGCTCATTGATGCTATATTAAAATAATTTAAATATATTTGTAAAAATAGTAAATGATATTTAACATATATATATGTATATATATATATATATATATATATATATATATATAACGCACATACATTTGTATGTGTGTATTATGCTTGTGTATGTTAATATATACATATATGTAAATTCGAACTTAGACCAATATATGCAATATAACATATCATCATTCCTTCAAGCTACTCCAACTAGGAATTCGATTAATTGTAATCTAGACTTGTAAATTTTATGTTAGTATATCATGTGGCTTCCATTTCGTAATGTTTTTGGCTTCTCCTGCACAATTTTGAAAAACTATGACACTTTTCGGCATTTTGGCTGACCATATGTACAATTTAATATTGAATTTCAAATATTCAATATATATGCGTTTGAATTTCGTGAATAGAGCTACTATTTCGAATATTTAGACCTCTCTCTCTCTGTAGCTGCACAACTTTGAGTTCCATCTCGCGCTTTTTTTTCCAACCTTAGTTTTCTATCGCACAATACGAAGTTTTTTTATGTGTTTCCTTTTCTCAATCTAGTTTATTTTGATTAGTTCTGTTCTAATTAGCTTGGAAGGTTGAAGACTTCAAGAATATCTCAGCAAATTCTACTGCTTTTTTATCTACATATGTTGATATGGCGGTGCTTTACATACATTTTTCTGAAGCATTCTGGCTTATTATACATTTTTTCCTAAAAATTACATGAAGAAGGTTGTAGTGGGGACGCATTTGTAAAACTTTTCCAAGTACTTATAAGTTTTTTCTCTTATATTGAAGGAATTCATTAAACTTCAATGCTACAAGTCTCTGCATCCATACCGCGAAGACCAGCATTTGTAGACTTCCGGCACATATTCTCAGTGATCCTGTTTATTTAGCTTTATGTAATATATTTAGGAAACTTTCATACTACCTAGAACTCTTTTCATAATATGAACATGTACCAAAAGGACTAAATGCTCTCAGTCAAAAAGAATTCATATGAAAATACTAACCAAACGTGGAAGATTTTAAATTACTCAGTGTTCTTAGATATCGTTTAAAAATTTTTTCCCATCTTTATAAAAATATTCTGTAAACTTTTCTCAAGAACTATTTCACATTCTGTTGCTCTTTCAACTGATTTGTCGATCTTTAAGAAAAAAAAGAAACGAACTACTGCAGTCTTTCTTCGTTAACTCATCATTTTCAGTCTCAGCAACGGCTAAGATAAATCAATACATTTACGCAGAGGGCAATAGTAGGAATTACATATATAAAACTGAAATTAGTTTCAATATATTCAAAACGATATATTGAAAGCATTATATATAAATCTTGATTCTAATTCTTTGGCATATAAATATTTTTACATATTTTTATTTATATTATTTCGGCAGAAACAATTGATTTGTCATATTCCGATTTGTATATTTTTTGTTCTTTGTAGAAATCTTTTTTATATTCTGATTACATATATATATATATATATATATATAAATATATATATATATATATATATATATATATATATATATATATGTATATCCTTTTTGAATATTGCAGCCTTCTTGGGTTATTTTCAAAGAGACTTTAATTCAAATTAATTAAAAAAATAGATTTCTGTCGTGAAAAGACGTTAAAAAGGCGATTTTACTTTTTTATAGCACTTGATTGTTTGTGTACCTACATAAGTATGTATATACTTTACAAAAAGTGTGAGCTTCAAAAACTTTTATTCTCTATTTTACTGCCGCCATCGTCAAACACGTATGCATACAGATGCATAAAAGGCAAGCATACTACTTACCCTTAGAAGAGCCACAAACTTATAAAAAGAAGCTTATATATGTATATGTTCTCTTTCTCTTAAAATGCAAACGAACAAAACAATCTTTTGATAAAAAATATTTTCAAAAAAGTTTGCATTATTATTTACTCTTTTTAGCCCTACCGTTTTTTCACAAATGCGTATCAAATTCGTTTACATTAGGCAGACTCAATTTATATGCAGATGGTACAAATGGTTTTGATAAATTTTTAAGTGCCAAATACACTACACAAGCGCTCTGGGAACCATACTTACATATATCATTTGAACACAATTTACACAAAACATGTACGTACAAGCAGATATTTTTTCGTTGCGACTGTTGATAAATTCAATATGGCGACCAATATATCTATATTATTTGATCTTTCGCCAAGCCGCATTCTAAACATGATTACGCCGCTATTTACTACGCAACAGGATTGTACAAACATAAATTTCTATATTGTTTGTCAAACCACTTGGTAGTTGTTTTTGCCCTTTGAACATAAAAACTTGAAAAAAAGTTTAATTTCTTTAGTATTCAAGAGATCAACGAAACAGTGCTATTTCATATAAACCAAAGAGGTGAAATATTAATAAGTTCCATTCACTCTTGTTGTAGAGAATTATGTTCCTGAAAAATGACAGTTACGTGTACCAAACCAAGCTTTCAAAAGCGATACTATACAATAGGGGTCGCTATCTCTCATATGAATTTCGAACACTAAGAAACTGGTTAGGCGGCTAGTTTTTTTGATAGAATTAGTTTCCTCTTCGATATGTTTGTAATGTCATTTATCTAGTGTTTTCGATTCATAGTCTGATCGGTTTCGAAAAACACATGCGGACAGTGATATCTAAAAATATTTATTTTAATATATTCTAATTGGCTAAATATTGAGGCACTGACATAATAATTTCTGTATGAAAACAGAGTAAATAAAATTAACTGTCGAGAAGACTGGTCTTAAAAAAGTAGACAGAGAGAGAGAGAGAGAGAGCAGAGAGATAGAGACTCCACCAGCAACCCAATTTGAACAGCTTCGGTAAAAACCAAGCGGTAGTAACTTTTGTTGGAAAACATCAATCTTAAACTAACAAATTTTCATACCCACGAAATGTTTTCGGAATACTATTCCACTAGACGCTAAGGGCATCAGCAATTCTCTTACTTTTAAAAAGGCTAAATTTTTTATATTTTTAATCCCAATTAAATGAGAGTATACAAAAATTAATAGAAAATGAAAGCGCTTCTTAGTGTACTAAAATGTAAATTATTTAAGAGTTTTCTCATTCAATATACTAAATACACATATTTTTGTAGATTGTGTGAAGTCCAGTAGACTTCAACCTAATTCTAAGAATAACAAAACCTCTTAGCTTATGCATAATATTGAGAATTACAAAGGAAAATGTATAGAACGCTTTGAAATTAATATAATAGGGAAATAAAATTAATATGTTTTTTTCCCTATCTTTATGTAATAAGCTTTTCGTTGGTGAGCAATGAACCATTTCAACAAGGCAAATCGAAAAACAGAACATGATTAGTAAATTAACTAAAACAATATCTTAAACAAATTACAATTAGATTCTTCTTACTTCTTTTAAAATTTTTTTCATTATTTTTGTAACGTTTGCCTCAGTCTCAGACTTCTAAATGCATTGCACACTTAAATCCCTATGCCATCACATTTTATTCATTCATTGTTGATCGGATGGTGCGCAACATCACAGTCACAAGCAAACACTTTTTGGACTAAGAATTTAAATTTGAACGCAGGTTTTCCAGTAAACTTCATCTCAATAAATTAATTATCTCAAAGAAATTGGTGTATTTGTTGTAATATTTTCCTCTATACTGCAGGAGTTTTTGGTTGTATAAAACTATGAAAATGTATTATATGTATAGCTTAAAATAGGAATTGTTTTATATTTTGCATATTAATATATTAAGTGTATAGAAATACCTATACAGGGCGAATAAATGCTTCAAAAACACATTATTTCATATACATTTTTTGCACTGTATGCCAACAAAAATCCCAAATTATGAAAGCCTTAACTTATTCTAACATCATTTTTGTAACTTAATCATTATATTTAGAGTTATTGAGAAAGACTTGTTTTATGAAATATTTGATATCTAAATTTTCTCATTAAACATAAATATTTATCAGTATTTACATAACGCTGCATATAATAGAAATAAAATGAGTTGTAATTCATGCATATCGATTCGGAAATACTTATTTTATTTCCAATAAATTGAAGTCTAGTTTCGCAATAAAAGTTTGGTTGCTGCAATTGTCGAACATACCAACAACGTGCAACATATAACTTCTGAAAATTGAACTTACTAATAGTTTTATTTTGTTATAAAAAAGGGTAAAAAAGCTTGATCCATATAATATTTCGACTTTTGTGTTGTCTACTATGGCATAATTTATAATTGTTTTGCTGTTGATTGAAGAAGTGAGTACAAGACTACCACCCCTTAGATCTGGAGCTCGACTTCACACTCATATATGAATATGGTGTCGAATTACTCTGATCTGTATTTATGAATGGTTGTGATAAACGCTGTCGGCCTGTTTCAATAACGAAAGCATAGCTCTGGACGATGTGGAATGCAGCACCCTCCTTAGTGGGTACCTGTAACAAACAATTAAACGGCAAGGTACAAATCAAAAATAGATTTTCTAAAAAAAAAGAATACGTCATTTCAAAGTTGTAAGAGGATGTATGCCACAGCATCTCCGAAAATCCGACATGGTACAAAATATACAATATAAAAACTTAATCATAGAATCTAAAACTTTGATGCTTATTGAAGTTGGGCAACATGTGGTCGACGGACCACATGTTGTTGTACAATGTCAATATTGATCTTGTGTTACTCTTGGCAATTTTACGTAACCAAAATCAATAGCTTTCGTAAGAAATAAAATTTTGGAACCTGATTATATATTTAAGCAATGTAAGTGTAGATGTGGTACTTTACCGTTTTAGAAAATTTGTGAATGCGGCCCTACAACGTTTTAGTTCTGCTACGAATATGCTTTTCTTTTGGATTTGAAAACAACAACCGCAGTTTATTGTCTCAAGCTAGGACTGCCCTTGTAGAATCAAAAAATACGACGATTTTTATAAGCCACTACTGTGCACAATAAATTGGATAATCAGCGTAGATGTACGAATATATCTGTTATAATAAATAAAATAGAAAATATATACAGTAATTTTTATTATCTAAAGTCAACATTAGATCTTAAGTCAAACAATTCCAAATTTTATAAAAGTTTATATAGTATATACAATTGTATCCTGTTGGCGTGCTTTTTCAAAGCCGCTGCTTAGCTTTACACTACGTTAACAATGCTGCCAAAGTTAGTCCACCCACTATTCCAAGCGAATCATATAGTAGCGTTTAACATTCAACATATAATGAAAAATTTGAACATAACAAACTTACTAACAATATATCCAAAGTAAATTCAAATGGAATAACGTATTAAAAAAATTAATTGAAGTTCGCTTCACAACATATTAATAAATAAAACTCTATTCATGATGCTCTAAACACTTAGGTAACGGCAGACTACCTACTACAATATGTCAAAATTAATATACAATTATATTGTTTTAACGACAGCAAGGCTACACGTTGTTGTCCATGATGCTTCTATGGTGTAGTCGAATTAAAATAAGTTCTATTTTTATTGACTAGAAAACAAAAAGTATGCTGACAATATTAAATAATATGTAAAGCGAATTTTTGCTCAAAAGTTTGTATGTTTGTAATATACAAGAAAAATCACAACATTGAAATGCTGCGATTTACATACATAAATAAATTGACATATTTACATATTTGTGTTATTATTATTTTCATATATTTAAAGTAAGTAATTGTGTTTTTATAATATTAATTGAAGTTTATTTACATTGTTTTCGCCTGAAGTTTTATATTCGTGCAAATCAACGATCATACTCAAAGATTCGGCATTGCAAATTAATTTAATGCACCAAACATGTTATATATATTTTGTATTTAGCTTTAAAAATGCATGTAGTGTTTGGAGCATGAGCCTGCTAACAGTCAACGAACAAAAATATATGATTTAATTTATCCAATACGGCATTTCTACTCCATTAAAAGCTTATATAAGTTATTTTCCTTCCATTAAAAAGAGTTTTCTTAAGAATTTAGATAAATCCTATGTTCTACTCGCAGTACTCAAACGCGATCCAATTTTATACAATATAAGCCCCATTGGAAGAATATAAGAATATTGATATAAATAATAATAAGCATGCAAAAACTATTGTGACAACAATAAAATAAAAAAAATTATAAATTTAAAAGAATTTATTGACACTGTTTTGGTTATCATTCTTTTTTTTTTTTGTTAGAAATCCACAAGATTTTGTGAGATTTCTGTCTATTGAGCTACCTCAACGATTTTAGTGAATTCTAAGGGAGATCAAAATTTGTATTGACTTTTAAAGCGCTTGAAAATATTCAATGAAGTAATTACATCATGGAAGCACACAGATTATATAGATTTTATTACAAAATGCACTCATTCATCAAATTCAGTGGCGCACTACTGTAGTTAAATAATCGAAAAACTGGAAAACTTTTGTATGGTGACCTTCGTCTCCCTCTTTCCAGGTCATCAATATTCTACTAAAATATGTGGGCTGATTTCAAGAGTAACTCTCATCTAATTCAAAACTTTATTGTTATAATTGTGGATATGTCTTCAGTCTCTCATAGGAACACAATTTTGGTGCAAATTTGATTACATGTGGGATACATACAAACTTTTTTAAATATCACTCTTGTAGTTGTACATCTATAGAACTATTATTATGCGTGATATCATTTCCCTCCTATATTAGTGAAAATTAAATTCTCTCTGTGAATTTCCCGGTAGTAAATAGGTCAGTTGCCATATTGCAAGACGAGCGATCTTGACGTTTGGTACCCTTTAAGGAAAATACATACAAATAAACATACACCCACCAATACTTTTTTATATATAAATAAATAAATCTCTTCTATATTCTATAAAATAGTAAATGTTGGTCACTAAAACTGGATTCACTCATGGTTTCAGAGCAAATTTTACGTTCTGAAACATTTTTTTAATATGTAGTGTGACGTTTCTCTTTTAGAGAGAGAGAGCGAAAGAGAGTAACATGTTTCGGAACCTGAATTGGTTTAATTTCAATTCGCGTTCCGAAACATTGCAACTGTGCTGCCAGTATGTTTAATTTTTTAACTTAATAGACCTGAGATGCTACAACTTATATTATCTACATATGTACAATAAAAAACATAACTTGTTTTATACTTTTGTATGTATAACAACGCACTTGTTTCATATTGCTTGTGTATATAATAAAATACGGAGAACTTGTTTTGTATTGTTTGGCATTAAAAAAATATATATAACTGGTGAACATTGTTATAAATAAAATTAAATAAATAGTGGTATTGCCCAATTGTAAAACGCACACACATAGTTTACAAAATTATTTCATATGGTAGCTTTGATGTTCCAGAACAAATGCGCTTCAGAACATACTCTCAAATAACTAAAGATGTTCTAGAACACAAATTTTGTTCTGAAACCATGTATGAATCCAGCTTAATACTCTAATAGGTTCGCATGAGGTATATAATTTTATTTATTAATAAACGCCTGAGTAAGCATAATGAGGTTTTTAGGTGAGGCTTAAAAAAATTAATCCATTTCATAAAAATAATGGTAAATGTATATATAAGATATTATTTAAGGCTAATATATAAAAAAATATAAATATATAATAAGAAATATAATATATAATAAAATATAAAAAATCAAACTCTGAATTTAAAGTACATATACTGTTACTTTAATTTATTTTGAAATTAGTCAACATAATGTTCAATAAGTCATAGTTGATTTGTGGAACGAAAGTTTTGCGTTTTGATTTTTTCAAATATATAGTGACAATGACTTATTTTCTTACCAGTTGCAGATCGGGAAATGAAATTGTGTAAATAAAAGTTGTTGATATAAGGACAAGTGATCTATACTCTACTAAAAGTATTATTTTCCTTAATTTTATCTGTACTAAGAGGAAAACTGTTGTCAAAAGGCAAGCAAGTAAGTATGAATATGTAAAATCACGAGGAAAAATAAAAACGTACCACATCTTAGTGAATTCCTTCCAAGTTTTTCCCATTGGTACGTTTACACTGTCCCCTGTATACTGCAAGACTATTCCGAAAACAGTAGGAATGACTTAATTTGAGAACAATATTTTGTCATCGTATTTTTCTTTCAATCAGAAAGTTTTGCTTCCATATTTCGTCTACCATCTTCTTCATACTCGTAGCGTAGAACTTTTCTCCTTTCAATTTAGTTTCCTTATTTTTTTCAACATTTTTCTTTTAATATATATACACGTATATGTATGTACGCATATCCCTTTAATTTTTTGTTGCTTTTTTTTCTAAAAAAAAAAACCATGTAAGGATAAGTAAGAGCAGTTATCTTTAAAGTGTGTTGTATTATGCTATACATGCAGCATTGTGTGTAAAGCCCTACACGTACATAATATATATATATATATATATATATATATATATATATATATACATATATATATATATATATATATATATATATAAGTATATATATATATATATATATATATATATATATAAGTATATATATATATATATATATATATATATATATAAGTATATATATATATATATATATATATATATATATATATATATATATAAGTTCGTCTAGAAAAAAGAATGTTTTATACATGTATTTGTGTGGGAGGAAATGTTTGTGGGATGGCGCACGTTGGAAGTGAAGGCGTTGGTTAAGTACAGAATTTCTTCTCAAAGCCATTGCTTTTTGCCATTAAAATTCTTTCTTAGTCGAAAAAAGCAAGAAAAATTACCAAAAGGCAAATGTACATATGTGTGCGGACAGTAGAATCAACCATTGTTATGTTGAATACTGCTGTCACAGATGTGGTTGGTTTTTTGCTAGTAAGCTTTGCCTGCAGTAGCTGTTGCTGCTTCTATTTTATTTCCATTCTTTAATTTTTTCCACTTTCTAGGATTTTTATACACCAGCATTTTTTCGCGTATATTTTTCCCTTTTTTGTGTTTTTTTTAACATCTTGAAAAATTTAGCGTTTGCGCATAACAAACCAAATTGAATTTGATGTGTATTTTCTCCTTTTTTAATTATTTGGATATCTTTTCTTATGATTGTAGTGGTATTATATTTAAAGTTTTGTTTTTGCTTTTGATATAATTATTATATTTTTATTTTTTGTACTTAACTTATTAATGAAAAGGCGCACAAATTTGTAATTATGCTTACAAAAGTAAACGGCATTCGTAAGAAGCTGAAACTTTTTAAAATGCATTAATGATTTTGCTTTAAAAAGCATACGCAAATAGTTACAAACGAGCATTAATAATATCGAAAAGTCTAGAGTGTTTGGGGTTGGATTCCTGCCAAAATCATTGATTGTTTTTGCTAACAACCCAAAACGCTTCACATTTAATATACTTATTTCGAAGCATTTAATGTATAAAAATCACAATTTAAGTAGTAGAAATTGATTTAAGATTTAGTTAAATTTAACTAATACCATAAAACTGATAATACTGCTCAGCAGCCAAATCCTCCTATGTGGACTATATGGATTTTGATGCGCTAAGCTCAAATACGTTAACGGTTTTTTTCCATCAGGTCAACATTTTTTTTTTAGAATAATACTACAACAACACAAATTTTGAATACAACGAGAAACTTCAAATATTATAAAAAACGTTTATATCTCTCACAATCGGCTTGGCTACTAGTAATATCATTTTCTGTTTAGATATTTGAATTCAGATAGGCAATCTAATATGGATCACTGCGGAGCCATTTCCTACACAAAATAAATTTATTTGTGGTTCAATTTTTAAAACTTGACTTCGCATGAATATCACTTCGGTATTACTTTCATTTAAGCTCAGAGGTATCATTATTCAGTTTATTTTACTACTTTCATTTGGAACGTAAATTAAGACTTTTTAAGGAAAAAAATGTCGTTAAGCTTACATGAAACCATCCGCAACTACAATAGTATTGCAGTTCCATAGAATTTCTTAACGGATTCTATAAACATTCACATCATATAATTGTTTAATTTTAGTGTATATTATGATGTCCATTAAGTTGTGGCAGATATTGACAATAATCCAAAACGCATTTGGTAACTACGATGATCATAATTTTTACACCTTAGATTAAAAATGCTAGTAAAAGATTTTTATAAAAATTTCCATTATTTAACAATGTTGTTTTCAGAACATATTAGTACTTTCGGAATAATGGAGAGTATTTCTTGACCTTTCCCCCTTATTAGGTAGCAGTTCTTGTACGTAAATTGCATTAATCAATCATGAAATCATGAACATGTATGAGTCAGCAAAAAGAAAAAAATTTTCAAACAAACGATTGTCTAAAACTAAGACTTCGAAAAATATTTTCCACCAATACAAATAATTTATTTTACTATTATTTAACAGCAACATCATTGTCAAACAATCATCATTTGATGTCTGTCTCTGCTTGTGAAGCACCTTTTGCACTTGTTGACAATTGTCAACTGTCAAAACACAACCCTGCAAAATATATTGGGCCATTCTGCCAATCAAGCCTTCTCTTCGATAGAGTCACAACTCAAAAAAACTTTTTTTCAGCAAATATTTAATCATATTTTGAACTTGATAACAACTTAATGTTTAATTATAATATTCTTTCTAAGACTTTTTTTAAAAACTTTACACAAATAAAAACGTCATGGAATTCCCTCTTATTAACTAATATATAAATATCTTGCAGCCAAGGCTCAATAAGTCTATTGTATCAAAATTGTTTAATAAAGATTTCTAAACGATAACATAAATTGCATACTAGAGAACGACGTAAACTTGATGAGCTGGGCTCATATAACTGATACAAATATGCTTTGATCTCTAAAAATAAATAAAAAATAGTGTGACATATAAAAAGCGTCTTAGGAGGCTGACATTTTTTTAAAATAATAATTTAAGAAATTCATGCATATTTAAAAACGCCCATAGAAAACACCTAAAAATTTAGTCATCTCTAATAATTTTTTGATAATGATTTTCCAAGTTTGGCAATATTTCGAAACAGACACGGCCTAGTCTTAAGGTGAAAATTTATTAAAGCCTTCTCTATTTGTATTATATTGGCACATCTTCTTTTATTGAAATATGTACATTTAAGTATGAAACGAGTTAAATATTAAAAGTATGAAATGTGTTTGATGTTATATTACAATAACTTATGTAATAAAACGTTTAAGACCGGGTATTGCAACCCGTATTTAATAGAAAATCCCCGAAAACTGGTTTTTGAAAATAGCATTTTTTTAATTATTCTAAAATCGTTCTTTTTTCTATGCCGAATAATTGATAACTTTACGCAATTAAACATTTTCACAAAGCAAGAAAGATGTTCAGAGGTCCCGTAGATTCATTTAGTTAGAAGTTGCAGTGTTTATTAAAAAAATTAAATATTTTATATATGGCGGCCATATACCGGGTGTCCACCGGAAAGGTATACTACTTTGTTTGTCTATAATTTTTTATTAAATCAAAGAGAATGGATATTGTATTGATAAATGTTTTATTTAGTGTCGGCAATTATGTATGGAATACAATATCAGACAAATTCCCGCCTCTATTAGTCTCATAGATGCGAGCCCTTTTCAGCACATCTCTCCTTTCATTCTCACACATTTCACACGGTATTTTATTAATTTCATCATAAATATTTTGTTTGAGTTGCTCAAGTGTTTCTGTTTTTTTTTTGCATAAACCTACTGGCATATGCCGCGACGGCATAAATGGTCTTAAACAAGAAGCTCTTGTGTCAACTGAATCTTAAATGGAAACAAATGCAAATCCTTGTGCAATGTTGAGTCCAAAGTTGTGCTTTGAAGACCAAGCTCCTGAGCACAGCATCGAATTGATGTTGATGGATAGTAATGTTTCCGCTGATCTTGCAGTATGTTGTGGTCCACGCTTAGGATCATCACCTACAGACCCCCTTTCTTCGATATCATTCACTACACGATAAACAGCGAGTTTTGATGGCACTTTGTTTCTCCCAAGAACTTCACGTAACTTTCTTATCGCCACAGTAATTGATGATTGATTTTGATAAAATGTTTTAACGATTAAAACACGTTAGTTTGTCAAATAATTTTCCATATGAATTTGCCACGTGTCTATTTCACGACTGCCAAACATGAACTGTCAAGGCTAATGTTTACCAAAATGGCAGCAAAGTGTACTACCTTCCCGGCGAACACCATATTTGCGCTTACGTTTCAATATCATACCATTTATTTGGTGGAAATTTGGTTAAAAAATTCGAGTGATAGAAACGATGTGCATTATTTGTCCCAATATTATCACCATAATTATTACATACTCGTACATCATTTATCGAAAAAAGTCAGTGATTTCTAAGGTTAAATAAATCATAATATTCAACGGGCTTTGAAGTATAGAGTGTTTTTTATGGAGTGATACAACTTTGAGTTGGCATCACTGCTTTATTCGACGACCCATTTAACAGCTAATTGTTGCTTTTTGTTTAGTTTGCTTTGAGATTTTATTATTGATCGACTTACACTAGAGCAACTCGTGCAAGTTGTGAAAATTTTTAATAAAAATAATGTTTCTGTTCGTCAAGCTTATCGTGCACTTCGTCATTCAAAATTTTTGGTTGTATGGGTACGTAAATAAACAGAATTGTCGCATTTGGAGTGAGGAGAATCCACAAGCTTTTGTCGAAACACCATTACATGCACAGAAAATTTCTGTTTGGTGCACTTTATGGGCTGGCGGAATCATTGGCCCATATGTCTTCAAAAACGATGATGGTCAGAATGTTACTGTTTGTGAAAATTGGTGTTCCAGATTGCGCCTTGTGCTCGCCAGCAGTGGCGGCTACATGGCCAAAATCATATCTAAACATTAATGTCATAAAATGTTCTATCTAATGAAGACTGTTTCATTGATATCAAAAATATATTGCTATGTTTATTATGATTTAAACTTATATCACACTGTAAAAAACATCCATTATTTAGCTTCTCTAAAGAGATTGGGTCTTTTCCACAATGGCATCGTCTTGTTAAAAGATTTAATTAAATTGTCGAAGTAAAAGAAGTGAAGAGAATGTTTATGAACATTTTAACTCATAAGTTTTCAAACGAAATTTTGCTTTTCTTAATATTTTGTTAACCTTTATTTTTAATGCTGTTCAAAGTCGGGTGGGTCCAGCTAGTTTGTCGTTTCACTTATCGGCAACCAAACGACAATAATTTTTATGTTCTTAATTTTAAAGATTTGCCTATTGCTAAGCCAATAGAAAAACAATGATGGTCTCGTTCGTAACAGAACTTCCATTGACAGAAACTTTCTAAAATAAAGCTGCAAAGATATTTAACTACATCACTGTTACAAATTGGTATATACTTAAAGAGATGTCGCATCAAGGCAAATTATAACGACATAACTAACAAAGATTTGTAATTGCCGAAACGTTAAAAAGTACTGAATCGCACTAAAAATGTAGTCAATGGAAGGTTAACGAAACATTGAAAACGTATATTTAAGTTAAAGAAATAAACTTCCAAAAAGTTTTTCAAAAGAAGCTAAGGCGTGCATATATCCAGCATTCCAACTGAACTTTCAAAATTGTAGGACAAAATTTCTGTTAGTTATTTCATTCTGTTTTAGCACAGATCCTTGGAATTTTTCATAAAATGAGAACGTAAAGTTTATACATATTAAGATGAAAACACTACGTTGGAAAAATCACTTTGTATTTTACTTACTGGGAATATTCCCGAAATAGCAAAAGTTTCAAGTTGGGTGTGTAAATATATCTGGAAGCCGAAAAATACTTTTTTCATTACTAGATATACGTAAATTATGACTTTGCGGTCGCTTATATAATTAAATGCTTTTTTAGTTACTCGAATGTTGTATCTAATAAAAGACACATTTTAGAAACATGTGCTGCAAGTGGTGCAAAATTTTACACCGAGCATGGTTGCTTAGATTTTCCAATTAGGTGCACAATTTCAAAAATGATTTTGAATAGAAAAATGAAGAAAGTGAACTAATGCCACTAATTTTAGAACACCTGCATCGGCAGATCGTATATATTTCACCGACATGGTATTTCAAGAATATAAAGATTTGGCTGTTGTTTGCTTTTAATATGTATAATATCATTTAAAAACAATGTGTTTCGCGCAGAGGTCCTTTTGGCCTAAATATACTAAATATAAATACTGATCACGGATACAACAAGCGGACCATTCTAATGCTTTTTTACATGGTAATAATTTGCACACAACAAAGCTTTTATGTGTAATACATAACGGATGACCACCGTAGCTAAAATAGATGAAATGCTATCCTGCTTCTGGACAGTAGGGGACTTTGAAAACAAATGGAAATAATTGTTAAATATTTGAACAGATAGTTTGATCGTCGTCTTAAAGAATAAACATTTATGCGACCCTAACGATTTTTATCTGGAGAAATCTTCCAGGTAAATTTTCCTCTCCAACCCAAAAAATCTAAGCCCACTAAAAAAAAATTTTCTAATATATAAAATTTTTTTTACACATATTCTGCTTAACTGAAGATAATTAATGCGGGATTGAACTCAAAACAATGCGGTTATTTTTATACACATGAGGACATAATGTTCTAAATAATTCATTTATTTAGTACAAAAGGTAACTACGTTGATAAATAGCAACTCAAAATCTTATAAAATAAATCTCCAAATATAAATCAGAAATAACACTTCTTTTAAAGAAAGCAATTTCTTCCACTTTATTAATAGATTTGTTTCTTATATATGTAATAATACAAGCAAATATATCGAGGGGATCTCGCATTTTGCAGCTACTGATATGCGCCATTACTTTAAGCTTTCTGTCACACACACACGTGTTTTTGTTGGGATAGAAATATGAAAAATTATAATTTAACATAAAATTCACTACGTCACTACATCTTGTCCTAATGATGACAAAATTGGACGGTAGGTGTCGTCGTATCCCGTAATTTTTTACTATATTTGACGGCATATCTCGTCTATTTTCGAATGGGTCAAAAGGCATATGTGGATAAAACTTTGGAAAACGTTGGGGTTTTCCCCGTTTTTTGCAGATTAATTGACTTAATCATTGCGTAATTATACGTATTTTCATTTTAACAAATTCGATAATAGGTTATTTCTATTTTATTTTCGTTTTTCAGAAACCATAACATTAAAAAAAATTTTTAAGGCTCCAATTCTAAGATATACCACACATCTTAGGAACAACTGTGATCTTACTTGTTGACAAAATATAATAACACTGCTCTGCAAAAACTAACTTTTTGTCGCTCCTTTAAATAAAACTATATGTACTATACTCTAAATTCGTTTTCGGTTTTTTTTCCATCAGATCCAGATTTTTTTTATGGGTGTGGCAATTTTTTGACCCTAAATTAGCCAGGTACGTAGACATATTTCACCCTAACTCGGGAACGAGTCATGCGTTTTTAAAAAGTAAAACACCATGATGTGCAACAAAATTGTTTTTATTTTAGTCAAATACAGTTTTTCTTTATCTATTATCGTTTTGGAATTATTCAGAAATTAGTCGAGAAAAAAATTTGTTTCGTGCAAAATTCGTAATTTTTTCAGATTAAAAATGAAATTTAAAAAAACTTAAAGCAAATATTCTGCACTTTGTACCTTTGCCTAATAGCTACAGGTCTTAGAAATAAAAAAAAGCTATAAACCATAAAAATCGGTTCAAAAATTTAGATTTTATTTTCAATTTATCGCAGGTACCCAATTTTGTAATGCAACCAACCTTCATATGTATGACGATAGCATATCGTTAGGTGAAGGGTAAAGGAACTAAAGTACAACGGTATTTTGCATGGTTCTTGGATTTAAAAGTTATAATATAGTATTATTCATTAACCTGTAATTCTAAATCGAGAACATTAGGGTAGATTCTAGTATTTATTGTAGCAGTATATGTGGAAATTGATGGACAATATGTGAGTCAGTTTTGATTTGATATCGTTACACATCTTCTGGTGTTTTACTTTTTAAAATCGGATGACTCGTTCCCGAGTTAGGGTGAAATATGTCTACGTACCTGGCTACCCCATAAAAAACGGATTCGAGTTTAGCGCATCAAAATCCATATAGTCCACATAGTTTTATTCAAAGGAGGATTTGGCTGCTGAGCAGTGTAATTTGCTCCTGCACAATTTTTATTGCTATAATTACAGAAAGACCAGTTTTAGCCTTATGCTTAACGCTTAGCGCCTTTCGCACTTGTTAAATTATTTCCCAAATACGTAACCGGTATATACACATGAAAAATATTTCGATTCAGTGTCATATAATCCAATATTATTGGAACTATTTACACTAAACTCAATTATAACAGACTAATTGTTTGGAAAGTTGTAAGAGCTTTTGTTAAGTTCTTCTTCCATTTCATTATTTTCTAATATATTTTTGTTATATGTATCTTAAGCAAAAAATTTTTGGTTTAAATTTTCTAAAATACATATAAACATTTTTGTAAGTATTTTGTATCGATTAGTCAAAACTAATGTTTAAAAACTAAAACTGTGAAATGCCCTTTGGAATACTTATCATTTCTTTCTGAATTAAAAGTACTTTTCGAAAAACTGGAATATCAAAATTTAATATAGTTACTGGAAATTGCTTAACTCACAATTGACTTCCATTGTGCCTAGGAATATATATCATCATGCCTTCCTGAGATTTTAACTAAGTTAGAACAATTTAGCCTATATAAATATTAATATCACAATTAAATTGTTTGTCTTTTGTATATATGTATTTGTTATGCTGTTTTAGAGAAATATTGTTTGAACGGAGCCTAAGCTACCACGAGGATTTGAGCAAGAATTTCTAAAAAAAAGAGCGCTTCTCTAATCTGCTGTGTAAGCTTAAAATAAAATTGATTTTAATTCCTCCAGTAATCCCTATATTATTTATTGTATCTTGTGAACACTAGACCATAAACTATAATTCGATTTAAAATACAAAATGGCTATATTCGGCTGTGCCTAGTCTTATATACTCTCCACCAACGTACCTCTGGCGTTACATATATTTTCAAGTTACGTTTATGTATGAAAAAATTTCAATTTCCCCATCCTGGAAGAGACATTTTAGCTTTTAATTTTTTATTATATTAATACAAATCTTCATGAGGTATAAAGTAGTTTTATTAAAAAAAACTGAATATTTGTAAACATTTTGGTTATTACATGTACTACAAAATACTGAATGTACAAAAAAAAACTTTCATTTTCCCAACCCTGGAGGCGAATTTTAATTTCTTTTGTTTTTTTATCAGCGCAACTCTTTATGACGTATTAAGTAGTTTTATTTAAGAAACATTTAAAATTGTTAACCATTATGGCCACTTTCATGTACCATAACCTGGATTCGAATAACTGATCTTTTTTTAAAATTTTGGTACCAATTTTGTTCTTCCCAAGTTATAAAATAGTTTTAGTTAGCAATATAAAAAACCACGTCAGTTGTGTTTTTAGTTACTATTATGAATAAAAGAAATCAATTTCCCATCCCTGGAAACGAAATTTAAATTAAAAAATTTTTTTTTACAAATAAAAATCTTCATCATGTACAAAGCGGTTTTATTTAAGAAAAAATCAAAATTTTTCAACATATTAGTTATTAAATGTACTACAAAATACTGAATGTGCAAAAAAAAATTTTATATCCCATCCCTGGAAAATTTTTTTATTTATTTTAGTTTTTAATAGGTAATTGAAGCATCCCAAGGCACAAAACAGGTTAAATTTACAAACAAACAAAAAAGTAATTGGTTTTGGGTATTAATTTTGCGCCGAAAAATAGGTGTAAGCTTTCCAGCTCTGGAACTGTACTTCAAATATTTCAATACCACTTTATTTAAGTTCATTTCCAATCCATCAGTCCAAGATCGATGGGGACTTGGGAAAACCGATTTTACGTACAGATAGAAGGACATCGCTCAATAGTCATCGCTATTCATAAGAATCCAGAATATGTATGTATATATAATTTATGAAGTCCCATATTAATATCGAAGAAATTACACATGAAATGACAAAGTGTATGGCCTGCTGTACGTATAATATATAATCTATTTGTGATGGGCCTATCAAACTACACATAGTATGTTCTTCACCATGTAGTTTTTATCTGAAATATATGAGTTTAATGCATTCATATGGTACAATAATAATATAATATTCGAATTAAGTGGCACAAAGTACTAGTGTACGAAGAACGTAACTGTACATTATTGTATTTATACTGCCAAGCTTTTTGAGATAGATATTTGCATTTCATATAAATCCAACCCTAAACAAAGGTCACAAATAAATAAAAACTATAGTATATAATTTATATATACTATAATTTGAAATAATAGAAAAAAATAGTAATAAATATCCAAAAATATCTTGAATTTTTTATCAAAGCAGATGTCCAGTTAAACAATGCTAAAACTATTGTCAAAAATATGTAAATCAAGCAAACTACTTTCAATTATATAAACTTTTACCCAAACTGAAGTACGCACTCACATACCATAACAATATACTACATAGCGAAAAAGGGGTGATACAAATCCCTTAACGTGATTATTCTAATGTAAAACAACGTTAAAATAATTTTTTTTCTAAAAAAATATCATAATTTAAAGGAAGGAAAATACGTTGTAACAAAAAGTATGTTAAACGAATTTTAACTTCACACAGGACTCTTGTTTTTAGTGGAAAACAATACATTATTCCCATTAACACGCACGGGAAACACGTTTACCTTCCCTTCGTAATTATCAACAGAACAAACAGACAGCCGGACACTAGAACTTTTTAGCCTATTTTATTTTGCTTTACTTTCAAGAAAAAAAAACCAGTTGAATGAATGGTACACTTTTTTGCAGGCATAAAAAATAAACCAACAAACAAACACTTTTTCTACAACTGACCACTAACAAATTGAAATCACAATAAAACACTACCTACAGGGGTTGACCAACTTTGATTGAACGGATATAATGAATGTACAAATAATTTATAAAGCAAAAAAATAACTCAAGTCAGAGTATAATTCCATTACACTATAGATTCTAACTTTCAAGCCAAAGTTGTAAGCTTTGAGGTAGTTTGTACAAAAGCAAATTATATCGTGATTAGCTTAAAAACTTCATTTCGACTTTCCTATTCATATAGCGCACCGTATCAAAATGCACGTTCTTATGAATTAATATTTTTCTAAATTATTCAGGGCATGATCCCTGATATATGAAAATGCTTTGAGATTACGAATATTTTATTCCTTCGCTGGCGAAGTAATTATATCTTACAGTACCGGTAAAAAGGAGTGCTGTAATGCGCTATTTAGCGTGTGATAGAGATGTCTTTATGACTATAGATGTCTTTAATTTTAACTTCTTTAATTTTCCCAAAAAGAATCATCACAAATGTGATGATCTCATACTCTCATATTAGAGAGTATCGATCTCATATTCATGAGACAGCGCTGTGTAAAACACGGGACATTGCAGCATTTTGCTGCAAGTTCGTTACAGTTTTACCAATATTTCTGTCAAATTCACATCATGCTTTTTCTTCACACGCAAATCCGCCCTATTGTTAAATTAATTATTTTTCTTTTACACATTTAAAGAAAATTAAGTTAAAAATTGAAGTTTTTGACCAAAGCTTTTTTAAAATTAATAATAGTCTGATTCCAAATAAGAGTTTATTTTCAAGGAAGTAAACTGTTTGTTCTTCTGTTATTAAATTTGTTATTTATTAATTCAAAAATTAACACAATAATATTCTCTTGCAGTTGGCCAACACCTTTAAATAGAAATATAAACAAGTAAGCACATCAGCAAAATGTTTTGAATCTCTTGAAAAAAATAGTGGACAAAATGTTATTTTAGCACAATGTATGTAGAATCCTTTCGTGTTGATGCTTTATTCATGATAAAACAATATTTCTTCCTTGAAACTTGTTTTTGCATGTCTTAAGATTTGTCAAACTCCTTATTGTATTGGGAATTTCTCAGCAGTACAAATGCATTAAAAATTTCCTATTAACAGTCGTTTGGCTACTTTTCAGTTGGCTTGTTTACTTTAATACTTGACCACTGGTCAAGTCTTCATTTAACGCTGAAGATGAATGCTGTTTTTCTATGTATGGATGCGAATGTTTCTTTAGTTGTCTCATAGCTAATCGGAAAACTCGGGTGTCTAATGAATGATGTAAACAACCCCTATTGACTTTCTTTCATAAGAAATTATACGAAGTTTTAATTTTTGATAACTGGCTGCGTACATTGACAAATAGAAACACCTCTTGGATATATGGGTCATACACCGTGTCTGATAGCAAAAACAAATTCAGTTGTCCTTTCGAAAATTTTTCTTCGGCCAAACTTCGTTGTTCGAAATTTTTAGCGAACACCGAAATTTTTTCATTATGTATATTAACATGTGTGCATATGAAAATAATTAGTAGGAAAATATACAACGATAACAAAAATATATAATAAGCCGAACGTATATAACGCGCGTTTAACGAGTTGCGCGTTTTTACTTAAGACGACGCATTTCTAAAAGCAACATACTTAAAAAGTGTTTTATGCAGCAATGGTTATATTTTGATCAGGTGGTGTATTATACACAAAAAAAATAGTTTTTGCAAAAATGTTAACTGAAATCGAAAACTCAAAAGAATGAATTGAGTTTATGATTATTCACGTCATTAATTAAGTACATAGTTTCTCATTCATTGCACTTTGTCTTTATCTGCCATATTTGACGTATTGGGAAATTCGTAAACATAACAGAGATGGTAATTAGTACGAAAAATTAATCCATATACATATGACATGAAAATTGAAAAAATTATTGTTTATGTGTATAAATATATAATTATATATATATATATATATATATATATATATATATGTATATATATATATATATATATATATATATACATATATATATATATATATATATATATATATATATATATATATACATATATATATATATATAAATATATATATATATATATATATATATATATATATGTATATATATATACATATATATATATATATATATATATATATATATATAAATATATATGTATATATATATATATATATATATATATATATATATATTAATGCATATTATTCTGCAAAATATTAGTAATCTTCATTGCGACGAGTTTTTCTTGCTAAAGATGTTTTATTGTAATAAAAATAAAAAATAAATTCATGATATAAAGATATTTGAAATTTAATCTGTCATCCCTGATTATCGAAAACAACTAACATTTTTTCGAGGAAGCAGGTATACTTTTGCCATCAAATTTCGTTGTGATTTTCGGTAAAAAATCTATAACATATTCAAGAAAGTGTTTGTAAGTACAGCTTCCATATTCCTTAAATTTTATGTTGTCTTAAATAAAGGTCGTGGTCGGCCGGTACATCTTAACTCAATATAATTCAAAGAGTGTTTAAAGGTAAAGAGCATCATAGCTGAAAAATTTTGTTTCTTGTAATTTAATTAATGACATGATATACACATATATAAAAAATCTTTCTCCTCTTGAGAAGGTAACGTTCTTAGGAAAACGATAAATGCTTTCTCTCTAGATTCATGTCGCAAGAAAAATTTGGAATTTTATATGTACATACGAGTATATTGTTTGTTTTATATTCGTCATATATGTGTTTCATATATATGTACGTGTTAATAATTAAGTTTGTTAATAGTATATTGAAATTGAAAGTTAAAACCATAAATGTGTGATATGGCGTTCACCCTGCGTGTTTAATACACTCAGGTTTTAATGTACATGTTGTGTAATATATTTTATCATCAATTAATTCACTAGAACAAATAGGTGTATATGTTTTGTCAATATTTTTACGTTTGAATTCAATTAAATTTTTTAACATTATGAAAATATTTATGCAAAGTACATATATGTTTGGTAATCATACTATTCCATACAAAAACATGTCGATTCTGAAAGCAAAACATAGATATGTTTGATGTTTCCATGAATTTGCCAAACATTATCAGATGTTTCCAATACACTCGTATAAGTATTTAACTTGACAGCACCCAACTCAGCAGAGGCAAATAATGGCAACCACGCTGCTTCATATTTTTCCCTGGGTGGTTGTATTATAACTTAATGTTGTGGGCACGAAAGTTCAGTGTGATGTTAGATGAATAATTCACAAATGGAAAAGAAGCATTCAAGTGCCTTGGCTTCTTAAGGCGGTGTAAGAGACACTTCAACCCATCTGCTATCTTTGCTATTTACACAACTTACATCGACCTAAAAAATAATAAAACTTTCATGTGTGGGCCAGTGCTTCCACGTCTACTTTGAAGTTGGTCGACCGTGTACAGGAGAGGGCTAAGAAGCCTTTGCTTTTCGTTAAAAGGTGGGGTGCGTTTCCAAGTTTTATCATTACTTTAATGGAATTCACTCTAGTGAAATCTAGAGTGCATTTTTAGTAAGAGCGCATGCATTTGTGGCGATATGCCAGCGAACCGTATTATGTATTACAGAGAGAACTTGTTTTTAGGCCCGTATGTCAAACAAACTACCAGCAGAGGTTTTGAGCGTCACTTTCAGTTCGAGAAGGTTTAAATCGAATGTCCACAAACGCTACTCCCTTTTGCTCTATCCTGAAACCTATCTTTCCAGTTCCAGCGGAATGCTTTGCATATGTAGGGGTCCAACCCTGAGTGCTGGTCCTGCTCATAAAAAACCATTTTGCATTTCATAAAACTTATTTAAATCCAATTAAAATTTGTTTTTAAGTTCGTGTTAACAAAGTTATTTTGTTAAAACGAACATTTATTTCAACCATGTCCATATCAAATTACTATAGTCTTAATTTTTGTAAATTGCACATATGTATATTTATGCATATTTTTTACTATTAGAAATATGTCTACTATCCGTTTATTTGAAAAATGTTCTTATCTGAAAAATGTCCACAGTATTTTATTAACTTACAATATTTTTAAGCTTTTCATTCAATTATTGTCGCGGATATACAAAACAAAAAATTAGTGCATAGCATGCTTTCCAGAATTCTTTATTCATACCAGATATATATTTTACTTCTGCGTAGATAATATATATTAATTATCGAACCGGGAGCTCATATAACGCACTCTATATCACTCCAATTTTCAAAGCAATATATCACCATCAGTTGTATCGGTTTAGCAAGTATTGGCAAATAACATATGTGTCTGTGATTCAAATTTTTATATATGTATGTATCTAAGGGTGGGAAAATATGTTGGACTAAAACGTACTAGATGAAGGTTTACATATGTCAAATAGTAAATTTCATAAGAGTTCATAGATTTTGTTTCGTAAGATTTTGTTTTTCATTTTGCCTTATAAAAACTTTTATTATTATCAGTTGGATTTGTAGTTATATAAAGGCGTGCAAAAAATTAAATAGATGAATATTTAATAAACATTTTTTGTTGGGCTTGATTTATATGAGTTTCATAGCCTATTGCACTTAGGCATCCAAAAAATATATTTCTTTTAGATATAATATTACTATTAATAATAATAATAATAATAATAATAATAATAATAATAATAATAATAATAATAATAATAATAATAATAATAATAATAATATAAAATAATAATAATATAAAATAATAGCAATTTGGATTCAATGCTGTAAAGCAATAAAAAAATATTTCATCACGAAGACAACATCAGGAATGGAAAATACCGTTGCAACCAGTATTGATTCTAATATGATGGAGCTGCATATATAAATAAAAAACAATGAAAATGGTTAATTTTAACCAAAAAGCTATCGTGAATGGGGATTGAGCTATCCTATGCTTTTGATGTCTTCGAACTAAAACAATATTATTTAATTTGGTGATTATTTTGGTGACAAACACAATATGCACATGAGCACTGATGATGAAAGTGTTGCGACTTTCGAAAAAAGCTCTTCTGCTCTACTGTGTAAGTTGAATAAAACCGATGTTGACTTTCCTTTGTGCCTTGGAATATTTATCATCATGTCTTTCTGAGATTTAAATTAAGTTCAAACAATTAGGCTATGAATCTGAATTCGATATTATTTCAATTTTCAAATCAACCGAATCACACGTGATAGGCTGTGATTGATGTAGTTATCGATTGCTAAAAAAGAATGGACAACACGAACTGATAATTTCGGAGTTAAAAAAACATTTTTATAAATGTTTTCGTTTACGAACAGTTTAACCAAAGACTCTATAATATAAGGTGTGAACCCGTACTTTTTGGGTAAAGTTCGGTAAAGTGAGAGTAAGCAAAAAATTCTTTCACATATTGTTAAAAATGTACAAAAGTACGGGAACAGAAAAAACCAAATTTCTTTACCAAAAGAAAACATCGAAGTGTTTTGAATTTTAATACATGGTACATGGTGTCTGAGTAGTAGGGAACTGTATGTGCTTCGACCATTAAAAATATTAAATTTCAGCAATTAAATTTGAAATTTTTCAATTTTAATTGCCAAAATTCTCAAATTTCATTTTGTGTGTGTTCGTGTGTGTATTTTTTCCCACGGTTTAGTAGGGGCGTTCACATTGTTGTTTTTTTTTTTAATAAAATGTTGGGGTAGGCGTGGGAATTTGTGTCTGTCCATATGTGACCTTGAGAATACATGTCCGTCGGTATGTGAGCGTGGGAATTTGTGTCTGTCCATATGTGACCTTGAGAATACATGTCCGTCGGTATGTGAGCGTGGGAATTTGTGTCTGTCCATATGTGACCTTGAGAATACATGTCCGTCGGTATGTGAGCGTGGGAATTTGTGTCTGTCCATATGTGACCTTGAGAATACATGTCCGTCGGTATGTGAGCGTGGGAATTTGTGTCTGTCCATATGTGACCTTGAGAATACATGTCCGTCGGTATGTGAGCGTGGGAATTTGTGTCTGTCCATATGTGACCTTGAGAATACATGTCCGTCGGTATGTGAGCGTGGGAATTTGTGTCTGTCCATATGTGACCTTGAGAATACATGTCCGTCGGTATGTGAGCGTGGGAATTTGTGTCTGTCCATATGTGACCTTGAGAATACATGTCCGTCGGTATGTGAGCGTGGGAATTTCTGTCTGTCCATTTACAGTGTGTACGCCTGGTGAATAAAAAAATTTAGAAGCATTTTTAGGAATTACACTATTTAAAAAGTGTGGTAGTTATATATGGATACCCTTAATGTTTGTGGTTCGTTCCTTCTTGCTGGAGTGAGATTTTTTCTTTTATTTTTTTGCTTATTAAAATTTGGTGTGTTTACTTAAGATTTGTCGTCCAGCAATTCAGTGTTTTTTTTTTACTTTTTTGCTTGCAATGCTTGAGTCTGGAGGAATAATTTGATTATTCTGATCTTGAAGACGTTGTGAAAAAAAAATTACTATTGCATAAATATTGAAACTGATGTTTTGTTTATTTTATACATGACGATCATCGATGGATTTTATTTGGGGATCTGGATGGTGGTGCGATTTCTGTATTTTGTAGAATATGAATATCTATGCTATGTTTAAGTGTGTGTGTTTTTTGTGTTCTGAGTGGCGGTTGGAATGTCTGGCTGTCAGACAGTCTGTGTGTGTGACGATTGGTGAGTCAGTATGACAGTCCGCTTTCCTGGTCAGTATAAAATGTGATAAGGTGTACATATTCATGCGTACATAAATATCTACAAATTTATTTCATTTACGCATATACATACAAACAAATAATAAGCGTTTATTCTTTGTGCCCAAATATTCCCTTGACCATTTGAATGAATGAATGAACCATTGTTTAAACATATACATTGTTTTAATTTTTATTAATATGTAATATTTATACATACATTTACATATATTTTTTAATATAAAGCTGCCTCCACTGCGTCAGCTGCCTCTATCAACAATTGATCGTTGGTATCTTCGTATAATGCAAGAAACATTGGGACATCAATTTTTGGGAGCATTTGGACTTCCAATATTTCTATGTGCGGTTTGTTGGTTACCTCACTTCTATTGGATTCACTACCAGCTTCGGCAGGCTGAGTATTGATGCTCAAAAATAGGTCATCGTCACCTGTCAGCATCTCTTCATATTCTTCATCTATTTTTTGGAGTGGGTTAGATGAAGATGGTTGCGAAGACAGCTCTAGGAGAAGCTCCTCATCTCCTTTAAGATGTTTCTCGAACTCTTCCTGTCTGGCTTTTCTTAAATTCTCCTTCAAATGGTGACGCTGAAGTCTCCGATATAATGGTGTGTACCAGAAGGGCTTCATTGTAGAAATAAAAGCTCAACTTCAAAATTTGATAATTTTGCTTTGAAAACTTGTGAAGCTACAAAAATTTTGTAGTTTATCAGATACCACAATGTTTTGTCCACGTAGCAGTTTCTTTTGCTACAACATTTTGTGACGTATCTGCATGCATAAGCATGCCTCCGTATTCTGTGTATATCACATATCATAATGCTTGTTTATGTAAATATTGTCCACTTAGCAGTTTCATTCCCGTAAACATTTTGTATCGTAGAGGCATGCATAAGCATGTCCCTGTACTCTATATATATCAAATTCTGTTCAAAACTTTGTAACGTATCTGCATGCACAAGCATGTCTCTGTACTCTGTAGATATCACTTATCAACATTTTTGTTTACATAAATATTGTCTACGTAGCAGTTTCATTCCCTTAAACATTTTGTATTGTAGAGGCATGCATAAGCATGCCTCGGCAATCTGTGTATATCAGATACCACAATGTTTTGTCCACGTAGCAGTTTCTTTTGCTACAAAATTTTGGAACGTCTCTACATGCATAAGCATGCCTCCGTATTCTGTGTATATCACATATCATAATGCTTGTTTATGTAAATATTGTCTACGTAGCAGTTTCATTCTCCTAAATATTTTCTAACGCATTTGCATGCATAAGCATGCCTCGGCATTCTGTGTATATCAGATACCACAATGTTTTGTCCACGTAGCAGTTTCTTTTCTAATTTTTTAATCTTAACCGTTTCTATCAGCAGATACGCTACTTTTGCAAAGTAACGCAAAGCTACTTTGTTGGAATGAAGCGTACTATACCAAAACAAAATTTTCACGGATTTATATTGATCTAAATTTTTTAAGATACAATTCAGTACATTTTTGTATCTAAAAGTAACAAGTCGTGACTATTAAAAAATTCCTTGTGTGTTATTAATAAATCTAAGACAGAAAATAAATACATATTCTCAAAAAACATATTATTTGTATATCAAAAAATAAGAGTGTGTTATATAATTTAAGCAAAGACAGAATTTAAATATATATATATATATATATATATATATATATATATATAACAATCCTTGTAATATTACTTGTTATTCAAGCAATCAATATATTTTTTAATAAAAAAGTACACTATAAACAAAATAATTTTTATAAGTGTAAATAAAAATATAAAAAAAAAATGAGTTCATCAATTTTCAAGTGCAATATCTGTAATAAGGTATATAAATACCAAAAATCTTACTTAGAACATTGCAAAGGTCATGTTCAACCACAACAAGTGCAACAGTCGATACAACCCCCAACATCTGCGTACAACCCCATAGCAACATATCAACAAATCGCACAGTCCATACAACCCTCAACATATGCATACAACTCAATGGTCCAAAACAATTTGCAGTATCAGTATCCGGCGCAGTATCAGTACCCAGTGCAGTATCAGTATCCAGTGCAGTATCAGTATCCAGTGCAGGTACCAGCGTATCCTTTATATCCGTATCCAGTGTCAACCAACCAATTCACAGCACCTATGGAGATTCCATATCCCATTGAATATAGCGTACCTATACAGTTGGAGCAAAATAATATGCCTAATTATTACCCAAGCTATTTGCCCGTAGATAATCCTTCTCAAGACATGGATATAAGTCAAGTTATTCCACATGATCAGGCAAATACACAAAATAATGAAGTAGAAATGGATATCTCAAATTCTGCGGATGATCTACTGTCTCAAGCTCCAAATGAATGCAAATATTATATAATAAATAGTGCTTTTAAAAATAATATTACAACATTTGGAGTTCCAGTAAATAAAGATTGTATTTTATTTGAAGATGTTACTATGGATAATAAACATATCATCAAAGAAAGACTTGAAAATAGTCTTGCCGTACACAACATTATTAAATTTAATATTACTCTTATTGGTGAGTATATTAAAATTATAAGCGATGATATGGAATTGTGTACTATTTCTCACCGGGCAAAGATGGATCTTCTGTGCATTGGAGATGATGTTGAGGAAATTATGGCAAAGCAATTTCAAGAAATCCACAACAAAATGTCTGAATTTCAAGAACGGGATTCAGGATGGACTTTAATTAGAATTGTTCGCCTCGAAATCGCTATAAATAAGTCATCTTTGGTGAGAGGATCGAACTGGATAAGTACGCCGGAGAACTTAAAAAGTAAAAAGGCATGTATAAATGTTGAAAATAATGACATTTATTGTTTCAAATGGGCAATAATATCTGCACTGGATACATCTGATATTAAAAGACCACAACGTTGCTGCTCATACAACATTGCAGACATCAGCGCTGATATCATATGTTTGCAAAACGGAATTGAGATTGACTTCAAAAATTTAAAGTTTCCGTTGGCGTTAAAGAGTGTCAGGATATTTGAAGAAAGCAATCCAAATATTAGCGTCAATGTGTTCGGATACAATGATGAAAGCAATGAGATTGTTGGACCATTCTATAACACCAAGAATGAAAAAGCTAAACATATTAATTTGTTATTATTAGAAAATGCTGAAGGATATCAGCATTATATTCTTATAACAAATATATCAAAGTAAGTAATAAAACATACATTTATTTACGTAAATATATTAATATATATTCTTATAACTTTTTTCTTTCCACAGACTTTTAAAATCTCAGACTACCAAGCACTGCAAAAAACTTGTCTTCTGTAATAGCTGCCTCCAATACACCCACAATGAGAGGACGTTAGAGCGACATAAAGAAGAATGTGGGAAAATTGTTGCGGAGCTGCCGTCTGAGGAAAATGCCGTGTTGCAGTTTAAAGACCACCAACGACAAATGGATGTACCATTTGTTGTGTATGCAGACTTTGAATGCATACTGGAGGAGGTTAATATTAGAGTAAGTGACAAAAGTAGGTATCGCAAAAAGCACATTCCTTGTGCTTTTAGTTATTATATTAAATGTAAGCATAATGATAGTTTAGATAAGTTTAAATTATATACGGGGAGGGATGCAGCAGAAAAGTTTGTAGAAAATTTGATTGAAGATTGTGAAGATATTTATAATGAATATCTAGTAAATAAAAGGGAAGTGGATGCTTTAACTCCTTTCGAAAATTTTAATTTTCGAAATGCGATAGATTGTCATATTTGTCATAAATATCTAGGCAATGATAGAGTGCGAGATCACTGTCACATAAGTGGTAAATTTAGAGGAGCAGCTCATAATAGATGCAATTTAAAATTTCAAATTCCAAAATTTATACCAATCTATTTCCACAATTATTCATCTTATGACGCTCATCTTTTTGTTAAAGAGTTGGGTAAAAAATCTGACAATATAAAAGTCCTTCCGCTCAACAAAGAATTATACATATCACTATCTAGATTTTCAAAAATGACCGACAACTACAACCTTGAACTTAGATTTTTAGACACAATTCGTTTTATGCCTGAAAGCTTAGAATCTTTAGCTAATAATCTTTCAGAACAAGACTTTCACATCATTAAAAGACAATTTAAAACAAAAAAAGAGTTTGATCTAGTGAGAAGAAAAGGTGTCTTTCCCTATGATTTTCTTAATTCTTTTGAAAAATTGAATGTTGGTGAACTTCCAGCAAGGGAAAATTTCTTCAACCATCTCAATAATAAGGAGTGCTCGATTGAAGACTATGAGCATGCAAAAGAAGTTTGGAATGCTTTCGGCTGCAAAACCTTGCAAGATTACATGGAAGTATATTTAAAAACGGATGTTCTCTTACTTGCAGATATATTTGAAAGTTTTAGAAAGGTTTGCAAGAACATCTACCACTTAGATCCATGTCAATATTACACTGCACCAGGACTATCGTGGGATGCTATGCTAAAGTACACAAATATAGAACTAGAGCTTTTGACGGACATAGATATGTACAATTTCTTCAAGAAAGGAATACGTGGTGGACTTGTACAATGCAGTAACCGATATTCAAAGGCTAACAACAAATATCTACCTGATTTCGATAGAGAAAAGCCCTCAGAATTTATTGTGTACTTAGACGCAAATAACCTCTACAGTTGGGCTATGTCTGAGTATTTACCTTATGGTGGATTCAGATGGCTGTCAGCTGAAGAGCTAAATCTGGATCCTAAAACCATAGGTGATAATTCAAGTGATGGATATGTCTATGAAGTTACTTTAGACTGTCCTTCTCATTTGCATGACTCTCACAATGACCTACCTTTCTGTCCAGAAAATAAGAAAATTTTGCAAACAAAGCACATTAAATTAGTTGCAGATTTTTCAACAAAACAAACATATGTCATACATTATAGAGTTCTTAAACAATGTTTACAGTATGGTCTAGTTCTAAAGAAAGTGCATCGAATTCTCACCTATAAGCAATCAACCTGGTTGAAAAGTTATATAGACTTGAATACCAAACATAGGGCTACTGCAAAAAATACTTTTGAAAAAAATTTTTTCAAATTGTTAAATAATGCAGTATACGGTAAAACTATGGAGAATGTGGAAAAGAGAAAAGATGTACGAATAGTTACGAACTGGAAAAGGACAAGCTGTAATCATTTAGGAGCTCAAGATTGGATATCTAAACCTAATTTTCATAGTTTGTCAATATTTTCTGAGAATATGGTAGCGATTCAAATGAATAGAGTGAAAACCTATTACAATAAGCCTATATATTTAGGATTTTGTGTATTAGAGCTTTCCAAATGGAAAATGTATGATTTCCATTATGGGTACATGCAACCCAAATTCAAGTCAAACTTATCACTGAATTATATGGACACTGACTCTTTCATTTACACAGTAAAAACAGAAGACTTTTATGCTGACATAAAAACTGACCTCGACCATAAGTTTGATACATCAGATTACCCAAAAGACAATGTATATGGATTTCCTCTGGTAAACAAAAAGGTATTGGGTATGATGAAGGATGAAAATTGTGGAAAGGTAATGAAGGAATTTGTAGGATTGCGGTCAAAAATGTACTCTTTTAGTGTGCAACATCAAAGTGATATTAAAAAATCGAAAGGAGTAAAGAAGTGCATTCTTAATAATTATAGTATAGCTTCATATAGAAATTGCTTATTCAATAAGTCGACTGTGTATGATGATATGCTAACATTTAAATCAAAAATTCATCAAATTTATACAAATGAAATAAATAAAGTAGTATTAAATTATGCAGACGATAAAAGAAAAATAAGAAGTGATAAGATGAGTACATATGCATGGTATCATTTTCGAATCGAGGAAACTAATCCTGATTATGAACTTGACATGCTACTGTGGGAAATTTCAAGACTAGAAGAGGAAGAAGCAGTGCTATAACTGTATCCCTATTTTTAAGTAATAATTTTTATGTTTATTTAAGTAGTTAAATCTATTAATAAGTAAAAAAAAATTGTTGTATTGTTAAGAGAAATAAACAAAAAAAATTGTACAAATATATTTAAAATGAAAAAACATTCAGAATTTGTTTTATTTTGTTTGGTGATTTATTATTTAGTTTCATCGAAATATTGCATAATATGAATTAATTAAATGATTTATCATCATTTTTCTTAAGTAAAATACGGAGCACCGGCAGGTATCTGGCCCCTCCTCACAATCTGGATGGCTCCATGGACAAGACTTAAAGTGACCATCGTCCTTGTCCTCATCTTCCATTATACCAAAATCATCATTTTCATTCAACATATCGAGGAACATTTTCACCATTTCCATGTGTTCGTATATTACACATCTCTCAAAATCAACTAAGAATTGTGCGAGCTTGTTTCTAATGTCACTCATGATTTTATGAAATATTTTATAGTATTACTAAAATTTACTTCCGATCTTTTTGACTGTTAGTTCTCTACTAATAATTGTTTTCAACGAACCAGTACTAAGGTGTATGTTATGAAATTAAAAAAAAAAAAAAAACGATGTCAGCGTTTTTAGTCCAGAAAATAATTTAAAATTCGACTCAAAAAAATGAATACGTATATATGACATCTCTCTATCCTTTTCCAACTACTTATATATATATATATATATATATATATATTTTATTTTTCCTCACTTCGTCTTTTGTCAAAAATAAAACAAAAAAATCATTGTATAATGATTTTCTGTTAAGCTTCTTACAGTCGAGAAAGCTAAAATCGAGATTAGTTTGCAATAAAAGTTCAAAGCTATAAGTTGTGAAAAATTTCTACCGCAATGGATCTAGTGGAAAAATTTAATTCATACAATACAAAATCCTTAATCCATATAAAGGATCTAGATGAATTATCCAAACACACTATCGTACGTGCAAAGCGAGTAACAACAAAGTATGGGGAAACAGTTCAACTTGAGCTGGAAAACCACATAATGTTTCTCCCCAACCGATACAATGCATTGACCAATGCAGAATTAGAAGATCTTTCGAATAATAAATATCGACTACAAAGAAAAGGAGAGCGAAACCTGATCTTAGAAAGCGAGATGAACGAGTTTTTAATACCAAACTCCCAGTACCCCGTTTGGCAGTAAAAAATATGTTATGTTCATATATTTTGTACTTAACAAGAAAAAAAATAATAATAATAAAAAAGAAAATGTTTTTAAATATGTATGTATATAAATATATATGATTGTGTTTTATTTAATATCTTTGGTTATATCATAAAGAAATTTCAAACATAAGTGACCGCAATTAAATGTATTAAAGTTTTGATATTGATTGTAGTTGTATTGAATATTTCTACCTAAATATTTGATTAATTCTAGAGGAGGTTGTAAATTTCCAAAGCTGTCGAAATATTGTTTTTCATTCTTGTTCCTATAGTATGCTACCCAATGAGTACCTGGGCCTGTTGATAAATCCAAATTGATTATTCCACACTCTACAGTCTTTGGTCGTTTTGGTAGTGAATCCAACATATAAACTCCTCTAAAGTGTGGAATATATTTTGAAAATTTTCTTAGATCAAATTCTGATAATGGTCTGTTGGGTAGCATTTCTAATAGTTTTTTGAATGATCTTTACAAACAAGTCCATAACCGTTTTTATATGGTTTAAGGTACAGTCCTTCTCCCACAGCAATAGACTCCATTGCCTTATTGTGTCTGGTGGCTTCCTCAAGTTGTTTTTTTGCATTCTTTGTTGCATGTACAGCTTTAGCTATAGAGGCACCTCCAGTTGCTAGACTACCAAGTGCACCTAGAGCAGTTAGAATCGGTATTATGGGCAAAAAACCACCAATTTTTGGAACATTTATAATACGCGGTATTATAACACGAGCTTTTTTCCCCTTAAGAGATTTACTGATAGCTTTACGAGCAATCTTAATGGCTGAATTAATATCTTGTGGTTTTTCCTTCTTCAATAACTTTGTTGTTGATTTAATTGTTTTATGAAACAGATTTTTGTCATTTATACGAATTCGTGGTGATGGTTTTTTCACTGTATTCCTTTTCTTTGCTTCAACACCCATACCAAGTTTAGTTTTTGCTTTCATTGCGTTGGTGACTATATATGAAAATGTTTTTTCTGCAAGATCACTATCTTTTGAAAGAACTCTTTCCCAAGCCGTATTTTCAAGAATTTTGTCAGCTTGATGTCTGCTGTTTAAGTCTTTATTTTTCGAGTAAGCAATATCGTGATTTTTGCAAGCAGCATCCAATAAGTTAATTCCTTTATCTCCTCTATCTAAACGCTTTTGTAATCTTGTGCCAGGTCCACAATACTGGTATCCAGGAAGATGTAATTCAAAAGGTAGAGAATTTATTGCTTTATTTAGTAAACCTTCTCCAACGATAGTTTGTTTGTGACTAAAACTTTTGTTATAAAGTACAACCATATTAATTTAATCTACAATAAAAGATATTGTTCGCAAGTTTAGCAAGTAGTTATTAAAATGCGCTTCATAAAACAACATAAAAATATTTTAGTTCGTAATGCTGATATTTGTTCAAATGACAGTAAAAAAATAAGACATAGTTCCTTGTTACCAAATTCTATTCGAGCATTAATAGTTGGTCCTTCAAATTGTGGAAAAACTAACATAATGATTAGTTTGCTGGAAAGTCCTAATGGTCTCAAGTTTGAAAATATTTACTTGTACTCAAAATCTTTATATCAACCTAAATATGAATACCTAAAGAAATTAATTTCACCAATTAAAGGAATGGGATACTACACATTTGCAGAAAACGAGGACGTTGTTCCTCCTAGCGAAGCTAAAAGCAATTCAATTATGATTTTTGATGATGTTGCATGTGAAAAGCAAAACAATATACGTGCATATTTTTGTATGGGTCGTCATAAGAAAGTAGACTCATTTTACTTGTGTCAGACTTACACGCGGATTCCAAAACATTTGATAAGAGATAATGCTAATGTAATTATTATGTTTAAACAAGATTCGACAAATATGAAACATGTATGTATATGATGATCACGTTGCTAGCGACATGAACTTTGAAATGTTTCAACGAATTTGTAGAGAATGTTGGAAGGAAAAATACGGATTTTTGGTGATAAGTAAAGATAATGAACTAAACAATGGTCGTTATAGAAAGTCATTTGATTACTTCATCATAATATAATTTACTGTTCATCAAATGCACCCTGCAGTATTTAATCTGACTTCAAACTTTATACATGTGATTATTGTAACTGATCAGATAAGCAGATCTGATACCTGATAAACTGACCTGATACCTGTTAAACTGACCTGATAAGCTGGTCTGATACCTGTTAAACTGACCTGATAAGCTGGTCTGATACCTGATAAACTGACCTGATAGCTGTTAAATTGACCTGATAAGCTGATCTGGTACCTGATAAACTGACCTGATAGCTGTTAAACTGACCTGATAACCTGATCTGCTTCCTATTGAACTGACCTGATAGCTAAAATGAATGAACAAATTCTTAAAGACTTGGTGGCAACAAGAAATATCTTGAAGAAAAAGCTTCGTAGTATAAAAACTGGAGAAATAGATACACATCAGCAGTTAACAGATACATTCAAGCCTATCACAGAACCTTTAAAAGAATTTATCAATAGCTCTAAATACGTTGGTAGACCAGTTAAAAAAGAACCGAGTGATAAGGAAACTGGAATTGATGACAATGAAAGTTTTCATCCTCAGAACTCAACAATAAAATTGGAAACGAGTACGCCCAAGAAACTAAGTGAAGAAAAAATTTTTAAGCAATCTAATAGTAAAAGTAGCAGTAATTATGATGAAGATGACTTTTACTCACAAAATTCGAATAATGAAGAAAGTTATTCTGACTTATCACTATTGCAATCGAGAAACGAACTAGATACTAACTATGGTCCACATAAAGATAATAATAACGAATGGAGATTTGGTAATAGCACCATCGAGTTAAATCAAGATAAGATACAGGTTGGGGGACAAATATGGGCGCTCACGCCAGGACTTTTTTCTTTAATGTTTCATAAAGCACCAAAAAACTATGATAAATTCGAGCTTGAAATCTATAAAAAAATATTACTTGCACTTATGGGAGCATAGCCCATAAGTACAAACATATTATTGGAAAACTTTTCAAAGGAGACAATCATACAGGCTCATCAGATGTAACAAAAAGTAATTATTTAGGAAGGGGTTTGATGCAGTTTAACCCTCATAATCCAAACTATATATACTGGGATGATCCAAACGAGTTGGTAGATCGACTTAGACTACTGCTTGCATCACAGTCTGCAGGCCATACTAATCACAACAACGAAATTGTCTCAATTATTGAAGAGCTACGTGAAGCTAATATAATTGTATAAACTATATACATACATAGATTTTTATATAAAACATGTCCGTTGATAAATTTGGACATTATATTAACGATAGAAGTGAAGTAATTTCAACCAAAAATGCGCCTAAATTGTTGGGCTTCTTTATGGATACGAACAAAAACATTGATGTCCAATACAAGAGAATCAAAAATGTTGCAAATGCTGTGGAGGAAAACGATGTTATCAGTAAATTGTTTCTGCAAACTGAACTCAAAAAACAGCAACAAGAAGTAGCTTTCCAGTTAGAAAATCTTAATGCTCACTTGCAGGATATCAATAAGAAAATGGATGGTAATAAATCACTTTTTGATATGGAAATTGAAGAGCTACGAGAAAAAATTTATAGAATAGAAAATTACATGTTCGTATCAATAGCTGAAAGTGCACCAAGCAGATCACAACACACTTAAAACTGCGACTGGAAAAATAAGATGTCCTTAAAAAGAAATATTGTAAATGAATTGCATAAGCAGGCTCGAAAACGTTTTGTACGTCGTAGAGTTGTGATGAAAGGAATAGATGATATTTGTCAAGCTGATTTAGTTGAAATGGGAAATTATTCCTTAGACAATAGAGATTATCGATTTTTGCTAACTGTAATTGATACATTCTCAAAATTTGCTTGGGCAGTACCTTTGAGAAGAAAGAATGCATTTGAAACAACCCAGGCAATGGAGAATATTTTCAAATTGGGACGAATACCGAAAAACTTGCAAACAGACGATGGTAAAGAATTTTTCAATAAACATTTCAGTCAGTTGATGAATAAATACAATATTAATCACTACTCAACATATAGCACTATGAAAGCCTCAATAGTAGAACGATTCAATAGAACATTAAAAGGAATGACGTGGAAGGAATTTAGCTTAAATGGTTCATATAATTGGATTGACATGTATAAAGATATACTTGATGCATACAATAGAAAAATTCATCGCACCATTAAAATGCCACCGATTAAAGTAAATTCAACAAATGAAAAACAGCTTTTAAACACAGTATACAGTCATTTAAAGATGTATAAAATGTCAAAATTTAATGCAGGAGACCATGTACGCATAAGCAAATATAAAAACATTTTTGAAAAAGGTTATACTCCGAATTGGACAACAGAAATCTTTACAATTAAAAGAGTACAAAATACATATCCTACAACATATATATTAGAAGACTATCGCGGAAATCCTATTAAAGGCGGATTCTATGAAGAAGAACTTTCAAAAACCAGATATCCTAATACATACCTAGTTGAAAAGGTTCTCAAAACTAAAGGACATAAGGTGTTTGTCAAGTGGCTGGGCTTTGGTAATGAGCACAATTCTTGGATAAGCAAAGATGAGATATTGTAAATGGAAGAATACAATAAATAAACAACAACAAAAACAACAACAATGGCATCAATATTTAATTTAGTTTAAAATAAGTAAATAAACAATAAATACGAAACTGCTTCTTATAAATCATACTGTGTGTTTAACCTCATTTATTTACAATCAAACAGTCACAATGTCAATAACATTGACTCTGAGCTCCAATTCATCAGAGCTATCTGCTAATTATTTTCCTCCTATTGACTTAAAAGGAACCTATGAATGTGCTCTAACTGATTTTCATTCATACAACAGTATCCCGAATGTGGATGTCTACAACAATATATTTTATATCGGTGAACTTGTAATTGAAATACCGATCTGATCTTATGAATTAAATGATATAGTTGACTATATAGAAGAACAATACAAACGATATAGACCAGAAAACAAAATTTTGATTGAAGCTAATAACAATACAATGCAAGTCAAAGTCAGCAGCTCTAAAGAACCAATATATTTTAATAAAGAAAATACAATAGGTAGACTTTTAGGATTCAATAGCAGAATATTAACGCCAAACAAAGAACATTACTCTGATCTTCCAGTGAATATCTTTAAGGTGAATCTCTTGAGGATTGAAAGCAGTATTGTGGTTAATACTTATATGAATAATTCTAAAGCTCATACACTACATGAATTTCCGATTAATGTACCGGCTGGATATAAAATAGTTGAGATTCCCAAAAATCTTATTTATTTGCCAGTAAACTCCAGAGAGATAAGTTCACTAGCTCTTCGCGTGGTTGATCAAAACGGCGACTTAATTAATTTCAGAGGTGAGGAAATTACAATACGAATACATTTAAGGACAACTAAATAATGATAATATACAACACGAGTATATCAAAGAATACTACAGCAACATCTAATTCTCAAACGTTACAATCTAAGCAACAATTGAAAAGATCTGTTCGTCAAAAATCGCTTACAGCAGCAAACAAGAGTTTTCTCAAGTCACTGAACTTTAAATTGAAAACAAAATGAGTTCAATAATAGACGTTTTAGATAAACCAATATCTGACGAAAATATTATCAAAAAGGATTATCACACATACATACCATACCTTCAGTCTTTTAACAACAACGATGAAATAAGAATTTCAATACAAAACCAAGATCTATATGTGTTACCCAGTGAAAGCTATATATATGTGGAAGGACTTGTTGTAGACGAAAAAACATCGAAATCTACACCCAACTTTCAGTTGAAAAATAACTTTGTTGCATATCTCTTTGATGAAATCCGCTATGAACTGAATGGTATTGAAATTGACCATACAAGATATTTGGGAGCCACCAGTACCATAAAAAATTTGGTTTCTTTATCACCTACGGAAAGCGTTGTGTTGCAAAATGCTGGATGGAATAAACTTGATAAAATAGATCTTCAAAATGGAAATTTTAATTTCTATGTACCACTCAAACTTCTTTTAGGATTCGCTGAAGACTACAATAAAGTTTTATTAAATGGTAAACATGAATTGATACTCTTGCGTAATAAGAACGATGAAGATCTTGTACACTCGAATGTTTCCACCGAGAAAGCAAAACTTACAATTTCACTAATATCATGGAGAATTCCACATGTTCAATTATCTGATCATAGTAAATTGAATATGATCAAAATACTTAATAATGGTGCTGCTATACCAATGGCATTCCGTAGTTGGGATTGTCATATGAATCCACACCTTAATACGGGAACCAATCACATATGGAATGTTAAACTGGCCGCTAATAAAGAACGTCCTCGTTTTGTCTTGATTGCCTTTCAACAAGAAAACAAGTTTGTTCATTGTGATCTTACTAACTTAAAAGTACATTTAAACTCAACCTCTTACCCATATGACGATCTTAATATAAAATTCAAAAATGAGCGCTATGCGATTCTATATGATATGTATCTAAGATTCCAACAAAGCTACTACATGAAACAACCCCAACCTCTTCTAACAGGTCAAGAGTTTAAAAATAACGCTCCAATTATTGTAGTTGATGTCAGTCACCAAAACGAAACGCTCAATACCGGACCAATCGACATAAAAATTGAATTTGAAACAGCAACAAATATTCCAGCAAAAACATCAGCTTACTGCGTTCTTATTCATGACCGCGTAATAGAATACATACCAATAAAAGGTCAAGTCCGGAAGCTCTTATAAATTAAATAACATGGATGGTGATATTGTTTTTGTAGACTTGCAAGGTTTCAAAACTAATTCAAATGACTTCATCGCAAAAGACTAGCTGTAGTTTTCAGCAACAAGGAATGGTTCAATTTCATCATAAAACCTCCTTTTGATTTCGCATGTTTATCAGCCAAAAAACAGAGAGAAGCAGTTTGGTTAACAAAAAACTATCATCATATTAACTGGAATGATGGATCAGTCTCATTTCAAAGCGTTTGCAAGTTTTTAAAATCGAATATAAGAAATTCACAAATATATGTTAAGGGGGGAGAGAAGAAAAAATGGCTGGAAAAAATTATTCATCAAACAGTTTATAACATTGAAGACATTGGCTGCATTAATTTCAAACAAATGGAAACTAAGCATTCCATATATCTCTATTGTAGCTATCACGACTATGGTGTTTGTGCCTTAAGGAATGCAATTTCACTTAAAAATGAAAGTGTTAACAAACTTTTAAATAAATGCTTACAAAAATTAAAATAAATGTCTTTTTATTTCAAACAAAAAACCTACATACATATTTATTTTTTTCAGAGAACACACAAACAAACATACACAATGGTTCATTCATTCATTCAAATGGTCAAGGGAATATTTGGGCACAAAGAATAAACGCTTATTATTTGTTTGTATGTATATGCGTAAATGAAATAAATTTGTAGATATTTATGTACGCATGAATATGTACACCTTATCACATTTTATACTGACCAGGAAAGCGGACTGTCATACAGACTCACCAATCGTCACACACACAGACTGTCTGACAGCCAGACATTCCAACCGCCACTCAGAACACAAAAAACACACACACTTAAACATAGCATAAATATTCATATTCTACAAAATACAGAAATCGCACCACCATCCAGATCCCCAAATAAAATCCATCGATGATCGTCATGTATAAAATAAACAAAACATCAGTTTCAATATTTATGCAATAGTAATTTTTTTTTTTCACAACGTCTTCAAGATCAGAATAATCAAATTATTCCTCCAGACTCAAGCACTGCAAGCAAAAAAGTAAAAAAAAACACTGAATTGCTGGACGACAAATCTTAAGTAAACACACCAAATTTTAATAAGCAAAAAAATAAAAGAAAAAATCTCACTCCAGCAAGAAGGAACGAACCACAAACATTAAGGGTATCCATATATAACTACTACACTTTTTAAATAGTGTGATTCCTAAAAATGCTTCTAAATTTTTTTATTCACCAGGCGTACACAGTGTAAATGGACAGACAGAAATTCCCACGCTCACATACCGACGGACATGTATTCTCAAGGTCACATATGGACAGACACAAATTCCCACGCTCACATACCGACGGACATGTATTCTCAAGGTCACATATGGACAGACACAAATTCCCACGCTCACATACCGACGGACATGTATTCTCAAGGTCACATATGGACAGACACAAATTCCCACGCTCACATACCGACGGACATGTATTCTCAAGGTCACATATGGACAGACACAAATTCCCACGCTCACATACCGACGGACATGTATTCTCAAGGTCACATATGGACAGACACAAATTCCCACGCTCACATACCGACGGACATGTATTCTCAAGGTCACATATGGACAGACACAAATTCCCACGCTCACATACCGACGGACATGTATTCTCAAGGTCACATATGGACAGACACAAATTCCCACGCTCACATACCGACGGACATGTATTCTCAAGGTCACATATGGACAGACACAAATTCCCACGCTCACATACCGACGGACATGTATTCTCAAGGTCACATATGGACAGACACAAATTCCCACGCTCACATACCGACGGACATGTATTCTCAAGGTCACATATGGACAGACACAAATTCCCACGCTCACATACCGACGGACATGTATTCTCAAGGTCACATATGGACAGACACAAATTCCCACGCTCACATACTGACGGACATGTATTCTCAAGGTCACATATGGACAGACACAAATTCCCACGCTCACATACCGACGGACATGTATTCTCAAGGTCACATATGGACAGACACAAATTCCCACGCTCACATACCGACGGACATGTATTCTCAAGGTCACATATGGACAGACACAAATTCCCACGCCTACCCCAACATTTTATTTAAAAAAAAACAACAATGTGAACGCCCCTACTAAACCGTGGGAAAAAATACACACACGAACACACACAAAATGAAATTTGAGAATTTTGTGAAATTTGAGAATTTTGGCAATTAAAATTGAAAAATTTCAAATTTAATTGCTGAAATTTAATATTTTTAATGGTCGAAGCACATACAGTTCCCTACTACTTGTCTGCATGCAAGTTAAACTCAAGCAGTATTTAGTTTATTCGCCGTTTACTCTTATTTTATTACAATCTTTATTTAAAATCTTTTAATAAAAGCTTTTTGCTGTTTTGTGCAGTCTTTAATTGTTTATCTTTTTAAAACAGCTGATCGTGTCTGTTTTGCCAATCTGCCCGAAAAAATTTTGCGGCCTGTTTCGGGCAAGAAGAAGAAGAAGAATTTTTTTCTCTCACAATCTCTCTCACTTGCCCAAACTTTGAGTACGGGAACAGTTTTGGGTAAGTTTGGGCATCCGAGGGCACCCAAAGTAGAGTACGGGATCACACCTATAAAGATGTTGCACGCCATATATTATTAATATTCAAAAATTTTGTGCTTCTCTATGATGCGGGGGACAAGTTCAGTATGTCTAGAATATGTTTTTACATTAAAAGAAAACAAGAACTTGTCATTAATTCACTTCAAAAATATTAATTTTATTTCTTTAATTAAAGATTTTTTAGCACATTTGGATTAAATAGTGTATTTACTAATATATAACAAAACAAAAACAGTACATAAAGATTTGAGCAAATAAAGAAAAGAATAAAAATTAAAAATACGTCAATATCTCCCTGTCAAGAAACTGTTTGTACATTTTTAGGTGAAATGTATAAATATATTATATATTATGGTTTAGTATTTGGTATAGCTTCCATTGTAATTTCTAACGGCTTGTAATCTTGTTTTCATTGAACTAATCAATTTCATAAGGTTATATTTACTTGGTATTTTATTCCATTCATCCAACATCGCGCTTTGCAACTCATTACGGTTTTTGGGATACATCTTTGCAACCTTTTTCTTCAAATATGCCCATATATTTTCTATGGAGCTCAAGTCAGGACTCTGAGCTGGCGTATCTAATACGTTTTTGCAATTGTACAGTAGCCATGTTCGCACTGTGTGCTCCTTGTGCTTCGGGTCATTTCCTTGACATAACTTCAATATTGGCTTGCCGTGCATTACCCCAAATTTATTTGCACTTTATATTAAATGATCCTCAATATATTCAAATATTGTTGCGCATCCATGGCATTTTCGATAAAAACCAAATTTCGAACTCCTTTGCTGGAAATACAGCCCCGCACCATGACAGACATTTTTTCAAATTTTACGGTAGGAATAATGTTTCTATTTTGTAAGGCTTTTAAAGGCTGTCGCCATACTCTGTTTGGTCCATCATTCGAATATAGCATGATTTTAGTCTCGTCACAAAATATCACGTCGTTCCAGTAATAACTAGGCTTATCTGCATGTATCATGGCGAAAGACAATCGTTTTTCAACATTTTGTACAGAAAGAAGCGTTTTTTTGTAGCAGCTCTTGATGTATGTATATGTACTTGTTTTTATTTAGTGTTTTTCGTAATGTTTCGTGTGAAACACGAACATCCTGAAGTTCTTTTGCAATGATTCTGGTAGATATTTGTGGATTTTCTTTAACTTTTCTTAATATTAAGCGGTTTGTCCTGCCAGATATTTTACATCGACGACCATTTGCAGATTTTAGTTCTAATATTTTGCCCGATTTATTACATTATAAACTGTTTGCCTTTGTAAGGAAAACATGTCTACAATTTCTAAGACACTTTTGCCGATGTGGAGGTTATAACAAACCAATTGGATTACATCCATTGAAGTTTTTTTGCCTGGTATGTTTTAAGTGTAGCAAGTGTATCACAATCAACATACATTTGTGTTTATTTACAGTCTAAAACATTTAATTTTGTATGATGTGTTTATAAGCTTCACAATGATATATTATTAACTGTAAATACATTCCAAAAATTCCAATTTTGCAAAGAAATAGCAACAAAAATTAATTTGTAAAAACAATTTCTTTACATCTAAATATATGAGAATGTGTTATTTTTGTTTCTCATTCTTCTTAATTACAAGCATTATCAGATTTTTTTTGCTAAATATCTTTAGAAAAGAATGCTAGAAATAAAATATAAGGCAAAACATTTTTGGAAATGTTAAAAGTTTAGCAATTTTTGTACAATTATTAAAAACAAACTATTTTCTTTTCATTGTAAAAACAATATCTTGACATACTGTATGTAGCAACGAAATCTAATGGCTTATTTATTCTCTTTCTAATTTTTTTGCCTAACTTAATATGTATATTTTCTTAGACTTTGTTGTAATGTATGTACATATGTATATTTGTATATATGTACATACATACATACCTATGGCTGTTATTTTCTTATAATAATTTTGTCATAGTATTGCAAAAACCTAAGAAAACTGTCCTTTTCTTGTTTTTTCTTTTCCAACATATGTATGTATATTTTTAATTTCTTTAATGCTTAGTCGACACACTAAACACCGTTCGACGAAAACAACGTATGTTACAAACATGGAATAGATACGCTTAATATAATAACTTTACTGCGTAAGTATTCTTAATGGGAGACCTACATATAAGTACAAATCAGGAAGTTAAAATTTTCAATCATTATAAAAGGAAACTACTTCTTTTTAATGTGTCTTATTGCCAATAAAGTAATTTTAAATTAAATACTATGGATATTTTATTTTACGAAGTTGAAGGTGAAAGTAGTCCTCAAAAATTGCATTGAATATTGTACATATATTATATACACAAGTATGTATGTAGGTATTAACACTTCGGTGCGAGTCGATATACATATATTCGTTTCTATAAAAATGAAATACGTATTATTTTCCCTACATTAATACAATTTCTTGTAAAGCTCTTTTTCTTATTCACATACATTGTGGCCATATCAGCTTTTTGGAGCTAAAGTTAGCTTTGTTTTTTAATGTTTAGCTGGATATATTTCATTTAGCTCTTAGCTTTTTTTCAGTTTTTTTCAACAATGTTTAGTTTTTTCTTTAATTTCAATATCGTGTAATATATTGCTTTTTCAAAGTAATTAAAAGTTATGTTTATGAACAGAATATTTGCTTAATAAATACTTTTATGCTGTTATTGACTCAATTTTTCTTATTTAAAAGAACCATAAACATATATATGTATATATATATATATAATTTTTATACCTACATAAACAATATTTAAGATATAAAAATATAGATATAATGAGAAGTTGTTATTGCAAAGCTATAAAAAAATTTGGCTCTATTGATTGGCTTTAAGATTCCTTCCTCAGCTCTTTTTAGCTCTATTTCAAATCTGATTTAGCTTTATATTACTTTAAAATCTGGTCACACAGTTTTTTATGAAAAAAATAGATAGAAAATGCACAGAAGCACAAACATACATATAGATGTATATCTGCATACTTTAAAATATTCTCTCCTTTGATATTTCTCTCCACAAGCTTCTCTGGCTAAGAGTAAAAACTTTTTACTCTCTTTCATGGTAACTAGTTTAAATATTAAGCGGTTTGTCCTGCCAGATATTTTACATCGACGACCATTTGCAGATTTTAGTTCTAATATTTTGCCCGATTTATTACATTATAAACTGTTTGCCTTTGTAAGGAAAACATGTCTACAATTTCTAAGACACTTTTGCCGATGTGGAGGTTATAACAAACCAATTGGATTACATCCATTGAAGTTTTTTTGCCTGGTATGTTTTAAGTGTAGCAAGTGTATCACAATCAACATACATTTGTGTTTATTTACAGTCTAAAACATTTAATTTTGTATTTAATTTTAATGGGAATTAACATTTTACAACCGGCAAATCAATGTATGGAAGTGCAACATCTTTATATTATAGAGTCTTTGGTTTAACCTATTTTGACCAGCCTTACTGTGATCGATGTGGTCTTAAAATGCCAAGAACTGATTCATTTGTTGAATCGATCGATACAGCCACTTTGAAAAACTCTCTTTTTAAAGTTTTTTTGTGATATCTTGAAGTCGACCGATTCTAGTCGGCTTAAATTCACAGGATATCTAAGTTCAGGAACGCTTTGGTTTGATTTGGCTCAGTAGTGCAAAATTTTTAAGCCGGTCACATTCATACACACACACACATATATATATATATATATATATATATATATATATATATGTATATATATATACAGACATAGCGACGGGATCTCAGAATTAGTCAGGAAAGCTTCCTAGGCCCTCAAAACGTGGAGAACTCAATTTGTCTAAAGGGCATAAAACTAATAACTTTCCGATCTTAACCTGGTGTTTATGCTATTCTATGCGTTTGAGCACTTCGATCTAAAACACTAATATTTTAATATGCCAATCAACGGATTCCCATTAAAGTACTCAGCATGGCTCCTATTTGCTGGCGCACAGATATTTTAGGTATATTGATGTTACGTCATTTTGACACCAAACTGAAGATTGACGATTTTCTTGTAATGACTTTCAAAATCATAATGTGTATTGTGATATATCAAAATATTTTAAAACTACACTTAAAAGTTATTTGAAATGTAAATTGATTCGATTGTCACCATTAATGTTTCTCAAAGGGAAACATTTTAGCAAGTGAAGAATGCGTGAACGAAATAATAGACGTATGCTTCTACCTCGAGTATAATATGTATATGCTTTAAATATTATATTGAAAAAAGTTTTCAAGTAAAAACGTGATTTCAAATAATTTAATCAATTTTCATTGTTACATCGGTTGTTTTAAACCAAAACAGTTCCTTCAATTTTTGAAAATATTTATAATTTCGTAATAACAAAAGAGTAAAAGCTAATTGATTTTTGACTTATATATTTTTGATTTATATAACATAATTAATAACGAGCATTAATTGTATTGAAAAAGTTCGAAAAAGTTATACATAAATATATCCTTTGAGGTGTCAGAATGATATGAAAAATAATTGAATTATAAATTTGAGAACATCGGAGACAGTGTTACCGTTTACTAAATATAAAGAAAGTGGAATATTAACAATTGTGTAACAACTTTTTAGAGTAGGAAAAGTTTAATATATTAATTTTAGGGCGAGATTCTAGACAAAATAGAACATATGTTTCTTATCATACTCAAGTATTCTTATATGAACTTCGTATTGCAGGCCCCAGACCACGGATCCAATATATAAGATTGTCTTAAAAGCGATAGCCACAAGAGCATTTCCCCAACGTTTAACGAAACTAAATACTTCTTACGCTGTGTTTATTTTGTGGGAAATACTTGGATTAAAACTTAGCATTACTTTTAAAGATTTTAGTAGTTACAATTTTTAAGATTTTACCAAACTCATTTGCTAATTTTCAATAATTTAGAGTTTTAATAATACTCATAGTTTATATACATAATACTAACACCAATAAAAACTCCATGTTGCATACTTATAAGCATAACAACAACAAGTAGAAGAAATATATACGTATGCCCGTATATTTTCAATACCAACTTTGTCACAACCATTCTACTTGCAATATTGCTAGGACATTGGGAATTTGTCACAGAATTGTGCTTCAAGTAACAAAAAAATACTATATCACGACGAAGTTTGCTTATTAAGAGAGCATAAAAACTGGACCGTCAAATCAATAATATGAAAAAAATTCACAAAACGGAGGCCTAATTTTTTTGAGAATTTCCGATGCCATATTAAGTGGTCGAATATATCGAACCATGCGAACTTAGTTACAATTATGCCAAGACGAGTGAGGCTCATTATAAAACCAAAAATGGAAAAACTATTGAATATGTAACATAACATTGCATTAATCTTCATTTTATCTTTAGATATCATAGAATTTAATTTTCTTTATTAAAGAAAATTTTTTGAATATTATTTATTCCATGTACATATTTTAATTGAAATAAACAAAAATATACTTATCATCAAAATGTTTCATAATAAATTTCAATGACATGTATACAAATTGAGCATATTGAAATTTTAGGTAAAAGTGACTATAAACATGGAAATACAATCTACCTCATCATAATAACGTTGATTTATAAATCTGTGTAGCAATCCATATGACTCCCCATCGTAATCACAATGGATATTCATTCAATTCATCCAAGTCGTGCACAAACAGTGCACAGTGTAAGACTTTGCTAATCTAGCTGGTCAAAAGTGTTTTTTTAGCTCGAATTTGACTAAATTTTTATTAAATATGAAAGAACACTTGTTATAAAATAAGAAAATGCAATATATTCGCCTACTTTGTGAACAATAACATTATAACGGTACTTTGAACTTGAATATTTTTGAGTGAATTAAAAACAACAAAAACATATGAAACTGCTTATATTTAAAAGCTGTAACTTTTAATTGGAATGTAATTTTCTAACGATTTTTTTTTTGCTTTGAAGCACAACTCATTCGCTGTTAATATCACCAGAATTTACTTTTAGAACCTAGAATATTATTTTAGTTCTATTTCATTTGAACAATTATTCTTTTTGTTGAATTAAGAAAAAAACCTAATCGATAAATTCTTTTAGGCATGTATAAAATTATCTGCCAAGATTTGCCGTATAGAAAAATAAACAATGAGTAAATAATACCACATACTACGAACTGTTTGATATATAGCTTAAAACACCCGCAAAAAACCAGTATAGACACCTGGAATTTCCAATAATACCAGAAGAAACCCATATATTTTAGCATTTGATTTTTACTTTAATATATATGTAGGTATATACATGTGAAATACATTCTGTTAAAATTAACAAGTATTATCTATCTATATATTGTTACGTTTTTAGACCTTTTCGTAAAAACGGTTTTTTTACTTATCTTTCAAGGATTCGTTTTATTGCATCAAATTAAAAGACGGACAAATTAATTTTAGAAATATAATGCGGCAACACTTTATTTACTACTTTATTAATACGAGTATTTGTACTATTCAACACTTAGCGATGTTAACACGTCTATGTTTGAAATCACACTCTGACTGCTAAGCCTTGGCAGCGTCTTTATATAGCAAAGTGACGTCGTCTGGTAACATCGCGAAGCTTCTGGGCATGGTTTTTGTTGGTTGTACTTTACTTAACATGTAGCTATATACATGTGTTTGTATACATGACAATGCTGACTTGTGTGTTTTGCTTATGGTAACTATGTGTGGTTGTATGGATGAGTGTTCTGTGTGTTGTGTTGTTTTGTTTCTTCTTCTGCTATGTATATATGGCTGTGTATACTTGTGAACCTGTTTAGCTTCATTAGCAGCGGATACTTGCGTACAAGATCATTACGAATAACATCTTTTAGCTTTTATGTTGCTAGGTTTTTCGTTGTTGTTATTTACACTTATTACTGGCACAGCCTCGAATGATCTTGTATATTCCGGAGTATTCTATTTCCGTTTATTTGAATATTATCTATATTGTGTTGACCAGGGTTGTAACATTTTGACAGCTAGACATTAATTGGCAGTGCTGCCAAATACATATAGCCACATTGTCGTTTTATTTAAATATATTTCTAGTCTTTGTAACACTGCCGCCCACTTAAGCCTGTTCGACACGAATAGGCATACAATCACCTCTTCCATAGTGCGCCAATCGTTCGAGATGTACTATCTTCATTTTCGATCTTAGGCTATTATACTTCTGTATCCGGTATATAACGTCATTCACTCTCTTAATCACTTTATACGGGCCATCCCAGTGAGTCTGTAATTTTGGGGAGAATCCCTTCTTCCGTTGTGGGTTATAAAGTAAAACCAATTGTCCTGCCATAAATACCTCCGAATTTGCTGCGCGGTCATACCTAGCCTTCATCTTGTCACTGACCATCTTGATTCTATTACGCGCGAACTCATGCAGTTCTTTTAAGTCCTCCTTCTCTTGGGACGTAAGGGCTCCTTCTTCTACAGTTGGCTTAACAAAAAATTACAAATCACCAGGTAGTCTTAATTCCGTCCCGAAGATAATTTTGGCTGGCGTTCTCGATGTTGAGTCGTGTACAGCTGACCTATATGTCATAAAAAATTTGGGAATGTGCTCGTCCCAATCCCTCGGATGGTTGCTTACTACTTTTCGCAAATACTCTTCTAAAGTGCGATTGAACCTCTCTACCATGCCATCAGACTGTGGATTTATAACTGTCTTTGCTTCCTGGTTAGGTATAGCATATATCTCTGGCCATTTACTGAAATAGTCCATTACCACAAGTACATAACGATTTCCGGCTTCAGTGACGGGAAAGGAAACTGCTACATCCATTGCGATCCGCTAGAATGGTGCTCTCGAGTTGTATTGTTGTAGCTGTCCCCGGCTTCTTCTTACTGGGCCTTTGGCTGCTATGCACTGTGGGCAGTTTGCTATCCAGTCGGCTACGGCTTGTTGACATCCAACCCAATAAAAACGCTGCTTCAGTTTCTCAAGTGTTTTTGTTACTCCAAGATGACCGCCACTAGATCCATTATGAAACTCCTGTTAGACTTTACTTACCTTAGAGTATGGCACAACTATTAAATTTGAAGTTGTTTTGCTATCTACACTTTCCCATACGCGGTATAAACACCCTCTTATTACCTTGAGGCTGCTCCGCTGAGCCCAATAAGATTTGGCAAGTGGGCTTTCAGCCGAAATTTCATTCCGGGACGTTCGTCTGTCCTCTTGTTTGGCCGCTATTATCTTCCTTAGTATGTTGTCGTCCCTCTGTGCCGCTGACCAGTCTTCATCAGGGCCGATGTGCATTAGCCGAACATCAACAACGCCTTCCTTTTGCTCGGTTCTAATACAGTGTTTACACTCTAAACAGCATGGTCTTCCTGAAAGAGCATCCGCATTGTTATGCTTTGTACCCCTTCTATGCTCAATGCTGTTTCTTGGTGGCGAAACTCCCAGGTTTGCACTGCCTCCTTAAAGCTAGCAACTAGGTTGTTATCCTCCTCAGACAAAAACTCCACATTCCGCACTTTACACATCTGTGGCTTGAAAACCATCCTTGAAGTCTCTTGAGCCAGCGCAAATGAAACAGTTTCAGCGAAAATGGATTTCTGCGTAGGGCACACCGCCAGTTTAACATCAGAGTCGCGAATGCCGTTAACGAAAGCCTCAGTTTTAAAATGGTCCAGGAACGGGTGACTCTCGCCTGGATATGTGAGCTGCACTAAACGCTCGATTTCCATTGCGAAATCTTGTAGAGATTCGTTAGGCTTCTGAACTCTACATCGTAATTCCATTCTGTATAAATCGCGCTTGCGCTTCAATGCTGCCATTATTTCATTATTGTTGTTTCTGCTGCTTACTGGCACAGTCTCAAGTACGCAGAGGTACTGTACCCTTTAAGGACAAGATCAACTCTATGGCCTTTTCTTCAGCTTTCCATCCATATCTGCTAGCAACCGTCTCGAAGTGGAATTTGAAGATCATAATGGTACGCTGCCGTCGTAGCATGGCGCTTTTATCCGCGCAGAAACCTCCGCAACTGCTCGTACTGGCCCGCCACTATACTCCAGGCTATGCACTTTGTCCTCTAGAGCATGCAATTTCTCTTCGAACTCCTTTGCATGCTGTTCCAGGACACCGCTTCCAAGATGTTGGACTCTATCCGTCAGCTCTGATAATTTATTCTCAATAGAATCCATCCTCCTGTTAATGGCTTCATAAACCTCTACCAGGATCTCGTTCGTGGCTTTATTTGACTCCTGTATCTGCTGAGAGTTCTGTTTTATTTCACTTATTTCGGCTACAAGCTTGTAGCCTCCTGCATCTGCTGACAGTTTTATTTTATTTCGATCATCATAGCAGCGAACATTGATCTATGTCCATGCTGCTGGTCATGGCAGGAGGGCATACCTGCACATCGTCTTTGTCCTCAAACTGGTATGTCCCGATGTCAATGCCGCGATTCTTAAATTCCTCTATCAGTCTCTTCTGCAGTTCAGCCTTGTTGCCTGCAGTTGGCAATTCCAGTTTACTGAGCTCCTTTTTCTGCTGTTCAACTTTTAGCTCATTAAATTTCATGATTATTTATTTAAAATTTTTTTTTTTAATATCCTTTCTTTTAATTATTTTTGCAATCCCACTTCTGACACCAATTGTTACGTTTTTAGACCTTTTCGTAAAAACGGGTTTCTTACTTATCCTTCAAGGATTCGTTTTATTGCATCAAATTAAAACACGGACAAATTAATTTTAGAAATATAATGCGACAACACTTTATTTACTACTTTATTAACACGAGTATTTGTACTCGCATGGTTGTTGTTGGTTGTACTTTACTTAACATGTAGCTATATACGTATGTTTGTATACATGACAATGCTGGCTTGTGTGTTTTGCTTATGGTAACTATGTGTGGTTGTATGGATGAGTGTTCTGTGTGTTGTGTAGTTTTGTTTCTTCTTCTGCTATGTGTATATGGCTGTGTATACTTGTGAACCTGTTTAGCTTTATTACAGGGATGCCCAGCTCATGAAACAATTGTTTGGAGAGAACTCACACATATCGTTATGCTCTTTCATTTAGTCGTTGACAAGTGTACATGTTTAGCGAATGCTTTGTTGCTCTTTTCAGGTTCACACTCAAAAAATTTTGCGTGCCATGTGAATGCTCTTTCATTAGTCCTCAACACAGAATAGACAGAAAACTCAAAAGTGACAGTTCAAATTGGCCCGTAGCAGCTTTTGCCTAACGACAGTGCAAACGAGTACAAAATATATCTGCACAATGCTAAATAAGTGTGTTAGAAGAAATGGCTATACATGGTAATCTCTAAACACATGTTTTACAATTTAAACAAATAATGGTGGTTGAAAATATAACAAAGATTTCGTTTAGGAGAAAAATTGTGAAATATACAACAAAATTTAAGGCTCAACTATAATATGCGTGGCAAATAAGAAAATTTAAAACCAACATTATGAAAATAAATTTTTGGTTACAGCACAAGTCATGGAAAAACTGCTGAATGAATGTTAGACCGTTTTCATAACTTGTATAAAGGTCTAAAAGCAATTGGTGAACTGCATATCAAAGAAACGAAAAGATTGTATAGTTATAAGCAAGAGTGTATATAATGTAAGTATTATTCTGTTATAAAAAATGTGGAACTTATAAATGTAATCTCTATGAGATTAATAGTTTATTAAACCTAATTTAAAATTATTAATCGAAATTTCTATATTTCTTTAAGGGTCACAGTGTCTACAAAGAATTCGCTAAGAAAAAGGTTATTGGAAACAAATCTAAAAGTAGCTGGAAAACAGAGTACAAAATTGTTAAAGTAAATGCGATTGTGATGGTTTTAAGAATCAAAATTTATGGTATAAAAAAATATTGATAAAAACCATGCAGTAATATTCTTAAATCTACTTTACTCTCAATAAAAATTCAAGTTCTTTAAAATGTACTACTAAATTTTATTTATTTATTAACAAATCTTATTGTATTATATCTTATTTCCACACTACCATAGAGGTACTACACTTAGTGCGTTGCCAATTTTTTTAAATGGCTGGCTTCCCCAATAGGCCTAAACCATTTTTTTCTCAACATGTTCCGGGACAAAAAGCAGAGCCATATTTCCTACATAAAAGCACACGACCTTAGAGTTTTACCCCATGTTTCGAAAACATGTTCCGATACATACATTCATATAAATTATTTTTCTCTCACTTTAATTAATTTAAAAACACACTTCCATACTTTTCCTACCATTTTTATATTCACTTGATCACTGGTGGAAAGGAGGAATAACTTCACCGCACTAATATCACTATTTTCAATTATACACATCACACAAAATATACGTCGTATAATTCGGAAACAAATTCCTAATTCTCTATACCATTTGCATATCGTTGGCTCCTGAAAAATAAAAGAGTTTTAGATATTATTAAATTTATATATGTATAAGAAACATTTACTTACATATTTTTGCTGCTACCACCACCGATTTTATTGTTTTTGTGTGCTTTTTTGGCATTTCACACAATTGGTAATTCGTGGACGAAAGAGTAGATAATGTTTCACCCATAAATTACCAATTTCAAGCACAAAATTTTTCACCAATAATCCTGCCAAGAAATTTTAACTTTTTGTAAACAAAAATATGTCATTTTCTATCGACAAGGAAAAGAAAAGAGACAGCAAGCAAAGAAATTTGCTGTCCCTCTCGCAACATCGGTCGAAAACATTACCACTACATACACAGTTGTCATGTCTAATTAGTAGTCTATGGTCCTCAATGAACAAACGATGAATGCGCATGTGTAGCGGCTGTTTTTTATTTCTTATTACTGTATGATTAGAATCGTTTATATAAGATTCATAATTGCAATCTTTTCTTTTTCGTGAAAATTTTTTGATTTTTACTATTAAGTCGTTTTGCTTTTGCGCAATATAACATATATATCACATTAACATCTTTTACTATTATAGAATTTATATAATTGAGTATTTTAATTTAAAATTTAAGAAATTAAATTGAATTATTTTATTTTATTTAAAAATATGTACATACATATGTTTGCTTCTTAATACGCATACAATTTTTCTGTTTTTCAATATCTTACTAACATTATAATTTGGCTGTAAATACATAAATTCTCTCAATTTGTTTTTTCTCTCTTACTCACTAATCCACAAGAAAAAATTGTTTGGGCATCACTGCTTTATTAGCAGCGAATACTTGCGTACAAGATCATTACGAATAACATCTCTTAGCATTTATGTTGCTAGGTTTTTCGTTGTTGTTATTTACACTTATTATTGGCACAGCCTCGAATGATCTTGAGTATTCTATTTCCGTTAATTTGAATATTATCTATATTGTGTTGACCAGGGTTGTAACATTTTAACAACTAGAGATTAATTGGCAGGGCTGCCAAGTAAATATAGCCACATTGTCGTTTTATTTAAATCTATTTCTAATCTTTGTAACAATATATAAAAATAAGTTGCATTGTGTTAGTAATTGATGTTCTCCGGAATGCTTGAACCGATTTTTTTCTGCAAAATTTATATGAAAGGTGACGTCAATACCAAGGTATTGATGTATATAGAGTTTCTGTATGTGTATTGGTTTATGAGTTATAGCAATGTTAGTAAACACTGCAATCATTTCGAAATATTTGAGTTAATATTTTGAAAAACTGAAATACAATTCGTTTTTAAGTTCATTACAATTAAATTTTGGTCAAACCATTAATTTAATTTATATACTTAGCTTTTCTAAATCACAACTTCGGAGATCTATGAAATAAATTACATATAAATGCAACACTAAAAATATAAATATTTAAATACATTATGCACAGCCCACGTCATATGCATGAGTACGCGCAGGATACAATGACTTATGTGCGTCATTACGGTCGACCAGATTTATTTATAATATTTACGTGTAATCCGCAATGGAGTGACATTAAAGATAATTTATTCGCTGGCCACAGTCCCACCGACCGCCATGATTTCACTTCCCGTGTTTTAAGCAGAAATTGAAAGCGCTTATGGGTTTTAGCGTGAAATCTAAAGTGTTTGGTGAAGTGAAGCTCTGGATGTATTCTGTGGGGTGGTGAAAACGTGTCGATACTATTACCAATGAAGGAGATGTTTTGAATTATCCAACAGAATTTTAGATTTCGCTGGACTTACCAGGATTGCCTCCGCATAATCTCCAATAGAAAGTTGGATCCACTATTATTATGCTTCGTAAAGCAATCAACCCCGTTTGTGTAATGGTACAAGACTTGCTATTAAAAGGTTGATGGCTTATGTAATTGCAGCTACTATTTTAACTGGAAAATTAAAAGGCGAAGATGTATTCATTCCACGTATCCCAATGATTCCGTCTGATATTCCATTTGAATTTAAACGACTTCAGTTTCCTGTTCGCCTTGCGTTTGCGATTACCATTAATAAGGCGCAAGTCCAATCTTTAGAAATTTGTGGACTCAATTTAGTGTATCCAGTTTTCTCACATGGACAGTTCTATGTGTTCGCGCGTTGGCAAAGTATCGGTTTTGTATATTTACACCAAAAATGGAAAAACAACAAATGTTGTTTACCACAGAGCATTACAATAAAAGCTGTTTATCACTGATTTAAATGAATTAGAATTAATTGTTTTATTTCCTTTTTTGGCAGTGGTACAATGTCGCCCATTTCTTGACGATGGTACATATTGGACTAGATACACTTTGTACCAACATTCATAAGCCTAGCTTCATGTTTTTTCAAGATACATAATTCTGTCTCCCTAGAATGGCTAAATCTTACATTGTTCAGTGTTGTTAAACCACTATATAAAATTTGTCCAAAAATTGTCATGTTTACAAATTACTATAGTGAATTCTTATAGTAAAGACAAGTCTTTAAAACAAAAAGAGCAAACGAGCCTTTTTTACATACAGTGGCGTGCACTTGTCGTTACATATTTGCTTACAAATAAATGAAACTGCAGTAAAATACATGATATGTAGAATATTCACAAATTTCTTTTTTTTAAATTCTTAATAAAATAAGAATTCGGTAAAAAAATATTAAATTCTATTACACTGTACAACAATATCAAATTTTTTCTAAAATTGCGAGGTGCGATCTATAAATTTTGATAGAGGAGACAAAACAAAACGACACGTGTATCGGCGTTTTAAAAATTTACATCTGAATGTTATTTGAAGGGGCATTAAAGTTTGCCAGCTCTGGCACATTCTTATTGTTAATCAGCATAAGAATCTATGTGATCCTTACATTTTATGTATAAAATGTGGAATGAAGTAGAATTTCCCAGACCTAAAAAAATGTAATTAATGAATACTTCCTATCCAAATTTGCTATCGAAGGTAAAATAATGGAGATATTAGTGACTTTTTAGTTAAATTTGCTCTTTTTTAAAAGATAAGACCCATACCTTGAGGAGTTAGAGGGTTAACATACTCTACAAAAATGTTGCGTAACATTTTACATAAATTTGCTGAACACATTTTACACCTAAAATGTAAGGATCACATGGATTCTTATGCCGATTAACAATAAGAATGTGCCAGAGCTGGGAAACTTTAATGCCCTCTCAAATGAAATTCAGATCTAAACTTTAAAAACGCCGATACATGTATCTCTTTTTTTTGTCTCCTCTATCAAAATTTATAGGAAGGACCTTGTAATTTTTTTTGTGTGTTGTACAGTGTTATATAACGATAATATGGAGGTTAATGCAATGTTATGTTACATATTAAATATTTTGTCCACTTTGCTTTTATCATGTGCCACACACATCTTATCATATGAACAATAATCCACCAGCCAAATTATTCTGTAAAATAATTTTCTATACAAAATTTTGTGTTCGTAAATTGGAATTTGTCGTCAGCTGGTAATTTGTTGCTATATAAATGCTTATACAAAAGTTTCGCTTATGCCAACAGCAATTTGCGATAGAAAAATAATCGCCTAGTAAAAACTCCATCATATTTATTAAAAGTTTTCAGTTACATAGAATATTATTATGGCTTTAGTAAAATACATAAATACTGAAAATTATATAATAATAATAATTTCAAACGGAAAGACGTCAACTTTCTGTCAACAAAAGAGCAAGATTAAAGCTCTTTTTTAATGATAACAAAACCCAGGGAATGGGCTTTATGTTCGTAAGAACATCAGAATTTTTCAATTATCTTCTTTAAGAGAATTTGTTGCCACACATCGTTCATGCATATGAATGTCAAAAGAGTTGCAATCATACAAGAGTATTGAGATGTATTTTTTTTACAGAAAAAGAAAGAATGTAAAATTTTTTTTATGGAAAGCTTTTTAATTCTTTTGCTTAAGGTTGTTTTTAGATATATCATAATACTCTTATACTGGATACTTGAGTTTCCATTGTTAGTTTTGTTTGAAGGTACTCATGGAGGAGTATGACATGTGTGGGGACCACATGTGTGTATGTTTCAGTGTTGTAAGCATTATTTATTTGTTCGTTAGTGTCCTGCGGTAAAATATAACTCATATGAGTATTTTTTACTAATGTGAGTCTGGGTGCGTGAGTATGCTCTCAAATGTGAGTAGAGTAAAAAGGATAAAAGCAAATTATAAAGATATGTTGGTTATGATGAGAAATCGTTTGTTCGGAACAGAAAGTACAAAATATAAAACAAACGAAAAAGGATTAAAAAAAAACAGGAAGGCAAGTCGTGCGATATATGTAAGGAAAAAGAAAACTGAAAATTGTGCTTCTAAAGGCAATATATTTTGTATTTTTCGGACAAGTCTTATAGGAATAAGGTACATATTTCACGTTTCAGCAATGTGTACAATAAATCAAATTAATCTCTAAACTAGTTAAGTGTTTAAAAGAAACACTTATTGATTCTTAATAAAGAAAAACTTGCAGACTGACTAAAAGAAAAATACGAACAAATTTACAAGGTATATAGTTTCAACGTTTAACGGTGTATTAAAGAATGTAAGTCTAATAACAAAATATTGTGAAAAAAGGCCTATGTGAGCGGTAATTAGCACTTACTTTAATGTTTATTTAGTATTATGGAATCAAGTATTGAAACTACTATATATATATACATATATATATATATATATATATATATATATATATATATATGTATATATATATATATATATATATATATATATATATATATACATATATATATATATATATATATATATATATATATACATACATATATATATATATATATTTATATATATATATATATATACATACATATATATATATATATATATATATATATATATATATATATTGTAGTTTTAGAAAAAATTCGAGATATTATTCGTCTTGTGTATATGGAACTCATTGATGTCATGTCTTAAATATGTTCTCGCTCTCAAACCTTTGTAAAGTTTTGCATACATAACATCAATAATGCACAAAATATACTTTCCGTACTATTTTATGTAAGTTATATTGGTTTGGGTTTTCAATTTTATTTTTAAGATATACAGTGACTTAAAAAATTTCATACGACATCATATTCCGCAAAAACACCAAAATATTAGATATATTACCACATTGTTAGTTATGAGGAACATATTTTTCATTTGATTTTCAGCTATAATGTGATTACTAAAAATTAAATTGATATAAAACCGAGTCACCTGCGCATTAAATTGCGATGGGACATCAGTGCCGAATCTTCCTTAAACACCACTATTTAATGGTGCTGTGCCCGTTGTGGGATTAACTCTTCTCCTTTTGCTGCAGCATGTATCACGCAGATATCCGATACAATTGCATACTACGCCAATAATATATTGTTCATTTCTCGATACGTATCCCTGTTATAGTTACATAGATCACGGTTACAAGTATAAAAAGAAAGCCTTGCGAAAAAACTTTTTTAATGCAACTTAAAAAGTTACGAAAGGTTTGCAAATAAACTTTGTCTTATATACCAATGTCGCCAAGGCGCGAGTTATATACACACTACCAACAATGCCATTAACAACAACATAAGAGCCAATACCCTAGACGACACGATGCATATTTTATTTTCCCTTTAATTATTTGCGTTGTACATTTTTATAAAGTTAAAAGTAAATAAATATTGTTTTGTAATAATATTTTTTGGCTTGTGCGAAAGTTCAATAAACATAACTTCTGCACAAGTCAACCAAATTGTTTTTTTTTAATATTTGTAGGAATTATATTTTCGTTTAAAAAATTGTGAAACAAGAGAAAATTGAGAAATAGATTGGTTCAGGTTGTGTATTTGTAATCTAAAAAGACTCCTTTAACATATTTAGCGCAGTCGGTTCGGAAGTGACGTTTTAAGTGATAATTTTTATGAATTAACTTTAAATTTTACAAATGACATTTAAAACAGTAAGAGATAAAAAAATATATACATGTATAAAAACAAAAACGGTGAAGGCATATCAATAATAGAACAGGAAGAGCGTAAGTATATGTATCTGTTAAAAACATAAAAAAGTAAATAATAAAAAGTATACATAAAATATAACAAGAACGATGTTTAAGGATTTTCATCGTTATATATAAGGGCGAGGCCATATCTCCGTTAAAAAACATCTATACATATATATATATATATATATATATATATACATATATATATATATATATATATATATATATATATATATATATTATATATATATATATATATATATATATATATATATATATGTAATATACAAAGTTAAAGCCGTATAAAAACTCGTATGGTATACTATACTACCAATCAACTGCAGGACAACTTTATTAAATTCTTCAAAAATGGCTTTTAATTCGTTAACAACTGTGAACCATTCTTGTATAATGTTCTCATCAATGAAAGCGATCAAAAAATTATTAACTAAAACAAAGATTTATTTTCAGAAATGGGGTTAAATGCATTATTAGGCGGACTTTTTCAGCCCCAAATAAACTCTAGCACAAATTTTCAAAACGTCATAAGATTTTTCAAGTATGACCTTCGAAAAATCTTTCGGGATATATATAGACATAAGCAAGCATGGAACTAATTCACCACTTATATTAATGTCATGTCGATTCGGTCTTCAATTAAGAAACTTAATAGATTCAGGGGCGTCTTCATATCATTAAAAACCAAAAACATTGTTAATGATTGAGCTACAATATTCATGTGCGTGTGTAATTTTCTTTTGCTTTACATGATGAATGTAAGTGAGAAAAAAAATTTAATATCGAGCAGAAAATGCTGCGTAGAGATGTGTAAAAGATCTAGAAGACATTTTAAAAGTTCACAATTTTTTATTCGTTTTAGGGCAAATTTGGCGGGGAAAATGTTTAATTCCTGAAGAAGATTACACAAAAATCTTTATATGTATATGCTACTGTAATTTCGAAAGCTCAATCATTTGGATAAAAAACTAAAGGCGGAAGAAAAGACTCTATAATATAAAGATGTTGCGCGCAATATATTATAAAAATTAAAAAATTTTGTGCTTCGAAATCCAATGACGTATTTATTTTCTTTCTCGTGTTTTTTGTAAACACAACTTTTGAGTAACTTAATATATTTTTTTACACTCTGTGTTCTGTATTTTTGTATATATGGATATATATATACGCATACATACATAAGTATAGCTGTTATTTATTTATATGCAATAGTTCTTTCATACTATTGCTGAGGCAGAAGAAAACTGTCCCTTTTTTTGTTTTGTTTTTCCAAATGTACATACTGAAATTTTTGCCATAGAAAATATTATAAAATATATCATATTTTTCTAAAATATATCTCAATTAATATTTTGAGATAAAAATTTTTTATAATGAAAAATTATTTATAGTAAAAAGTTCATTCATAATAAAAATGTTAGTAAAAAAAATTTCAGAACAAAAACGTTTTTATGAAAAAAAATTCTTTGATTATAAAAAATTTTGTAATAAACATATTGTAATAAAAATCTTTCAATAGAAAACATTTTATAATGAAAATATTTTTGGAAAATATATATACAAAAAGAAAATTTTTCATTACAACGCATTTTCTATCAAATATTCTATATGGATAATTTTTATATCGAAAAGTTTGAGTATCAAAAAAATTTTTCGTAGGAAAGTTTTTATAAAAAATTTTTTGTACATAGAAAAGATATGCTTAATCTTTTGATAATAACTTTACTGCGTGGCCATTCTTTATGGGATATCTATATGTACATATCATCTAGTGCTCAGAAGATTAAAAAAGGAAACTACTTTTTTGTAATGTTTTATTGCCAATAAGGTAATTTGGATATATATATATATATATATATATATATATATATACTATGGATATTTTATTTTACGAAGTTGAAAGTAGTCTTCAAAAATTGCATCAGATATTGCACATGTATGTAGATATTAACACTTCGGTGCGAATCGATATATATTTGTTTCTACACAAATAAAATACATATTCTTTACCCCACAATAAAACAAACAATTGTTAAGCTCATTTTCTTATTCACAATCATATATCTATATAAGGAATAATGCCTTTGAGGTCGTAAAGCAAAAATGCGCACAGTTGGACGAAAGAGATTTTAAGTAAATGGTTTTGGTTATGGACGAAATTATGATAAGAAAAGAGTTAAGGTATAATAAGAATTGAAATTTTATAGATGGATTCGAAACAACAGGTTTTTTGAGAACTAAAGTATTGGTACTCATGAGTGTGTTTTTATGGTAAAAGCATTGTTTTCTAACTGGAGTATATTATGAAAAAATTCGCGTGAGATTCACAACTCAATTTTATAGTAGAACTGTTACAGCTGCTATTGAAACAATATCCAGAAGTGGCCATTTAAACAGCTCAGTTTGTGGAAAAAATTGGTAAGATTTTCGATTGTCTTAATAGTGGTTCCCTTTATGGCGATAACTGCTACAGATCTGCAATTCAAGTTAACAATGAACCTCACAAATTTGTAAACAATTTTATAAAATATCTAGATGTGTTGGAATTCGTTGACCAGAAAAATTGTGTTTTTTTTAAATGGTATGAAGCTCACTCTTAATTCAGTCCATTTACTGGTTAATGACATTTTAAAAGAAGGGTTTGATTTATATTATGTCATGACAAAATCTCTTAATCAGGACAAGTTAGCAAATAAATTTTCTGTACTGCGGCAAAAGGAAGGCAGCAATAGCAACCCTTCCGTAGCCGGCTTATATACTATTTTGGCATAAGTTATGGTTGCTAAAATTGTTCAGTCAAGTTTTTCTAGTAATTGTGAATTTGAACAAGACGAGATTAACTGAATTGATACTTATGGTATATGTATGTTCCACAAAAATTAAAATTAATGTATATATATATATATATATATATATATATATATATATACATATATATGTATATATATATATATATATATATATATATAAATATATATATATATATATATATATATATATATACATATATATATATATATATATATATATATACATATTCCTCAAGTGAACATATTGAAATAGGCTCTAATGAAAGGGTTGGTGATGATTTTGACGACGAAATACAAGCAGATTACTTTTTAGAAGATATTTTCAATAATTCTGAGAATATAAATTTTGAATTGGTTTCCATGAGATACTTCGTTGATTATGTTGCATTTAAAATTATTCCACAATTGCAATGTAAAAACGCTGTAATAAGCTTAGGAACATGGATGAAATTTTAACCGCTCCAAGCGAGCTTTTTGTATTCTTTAAGAATTATCAGTCTCTGAGAGGTTTTGGAAATTTAGCTGCTATATATATATATATATATATATATATATAGATATATTATATATATATATATATATATATATATATATATATATATATATATATATATTATATATATATATATATATATATATATATATATATTTATATATATATATATATATATATATACATATATATATATATATATATATATATATAAATATATATATATATATATATATATATATATATATATTTATAAAATGTATGCAAAAAATTTTTATATGTATATCATAATATATGGCATCATCGCATTGGTGCTGATAGATACATTTTCGTTTATCCAACAACAACACAAGTATTATTTACCCTACATTAATTTACGCAGTACTGTTTTTCGCTTCGGTCATGGATTTATTCAATGCAACATAAAAGTACATGTACAATAACAATTTTCTGCAACAAATAATAAAACATTCCGCCTCACAAGTTTCATTGTTGAATGCTCTAGGCAAACCAACTAATTTTTTGTGTTATTCGAACAAATAACTACACGAGACAATATGAAATATGTTTGACAACATATGTTTGATGAATATTTTCGATGCGGGTCGTAATATTGGGACCCGCATATAAATTTTTTCGTACTTGTCATGCACTATCTTATATTCATAATCTTTGATGTACTTTTTTACTCGTGGCCAGTGGTCAGATATCCTTCTATTCAACATAATATTTTTTTTTTTGTTTTTATTTCATAATCATTACGTAATTAAATAAAATTGAATCAATTTAATATTTGTAAATTTTTTTAGGCCAAAAATACGGATATTAAATGGCAATTACTCGCAAAATTATTGTTCTGTCTGCTTGTGTACAAAAAAATCCGTCAAAGGGTTTAATTATGATATGAAAAAAAAAAATTTCCATAGGGATTAGAAAAACCGCGATTACGTCCGAAATATCATACATACATACTTGTGTGAATGGAAGTGCTTGCAGAAAAAAACATAAAATAAATAGGGGCAAATCAAGCAGGAAAAAGTTCATTTATAAATCGTACACGGAAGTACCCAGCAATACGACTATAACAAACATGCAATAATTTTTTTAAGTAGATATGCCGTCAATCAATTGTGAACCTGGGCTCGTTTTTTATGAGAATAAAATTATTATGTTTTTGGAAATGTTGTGGAACGGAAAATTTTGATTTAGTTTTTCATAAAAAACTTCGCTGTGTTCGTTGTTTTTATTTATTTGTTACGTATAAGCAACATATACATATATATGTACATATGTTAAGTTTTAGTACAAAGGGTCGATTCCCAAAAGCTGTTAAACATCGGCTTCTCATGCAGGTATTGATATCGATAAATAAAATTTCAAAGCTGAGAATGGTAAACAGTGTAGATATTTCTATGCAGTAAGTGACGTCGTGATATGTTTAAAAGTAGAAGAACGACTCAAAACTTACTTTGCAATATGGTATATTAAATCTGTTCCCGAAGTTCATGGTGCTCTTTTATCAAAAAATTGTCGGGCGCATCGAGACATGACTTTTGTTTTCAAAGTTAATGCTCTTTACTGGGTATCTCGTCTTGTTAATGCGATTTAACGGCTCTGGATAACTTTTTATGTTGCTACATTAAGTCATTTCAACAAACCAGTAGCTATTTGAACCTTTTACTCTGACATACAAAAAGAAGCCTCTACAATATAACTCTTAACCAGCTGCTTTCTTTCTTCAACATTACTTCCATAATTGAGGATCTTGACCAAACTTTTCTTTTCATGACTAACGAAGCACTAGAAATCAATATTGTTTGACTGATGCAACGGACTATGTACGAGTAGAGCTGTACCGAACTGAATCAAACGCTCTCAAACGCTCATTTTTGACAAGAACCTCTAATCAAACCCATGTAATTTAAATGGGTTTGATTAGAGGTTCTTGTCAAAAACGAGCGTTTGAGAGCGTTTGATTCAGTTCGGTACAGCTCTATGTACGAGTAATTAGTAGCCGCTGTCTCTTACAGCCCTATTACAATGACGTACATGTCGGCCGACATGCTTCACGGCGAAGTTTACGTTTTGCTATTACACTATCGAACACTGATGGCGTACTTCATTATACAAAAAATTTTGAAGTGAGAGCATGGAAAGTTGTAGCAGCTATGATTATCAATGAAATACTATTACAAGAGGAGGAAAACGTAAATAAAGGAAAATATGGGTAAAGGAATGGTTGGGAAAAAGGAAAAAATTTTCCCTTGCAAAGCTATAACTACTGTTCTGAAAAATTTCATACACGTAAGCATTTAATTA